>JAQIXN010001327.1:0-19650 GCA_034698145.1 Proisotoma minuta
GAAATTCGGATTTCCCCCTTAAATCCACATTTAGCGCATTCTTTTCGCATTCTGATAGCAATTTACTGCACATCGGGTGTAAAGTGAAGTAATTGCATATTGACAGATCTAGATCAGATTGGAGACTGTTCAGGGTAATTCATATTCTTTCGATATCTAAACAAGTGACAAGTTATTCATTTGACACACCGTACATATTTATGATAATGCAGATGGATTACATAATGAGATTGTTGCATCTAAAGCCAATTAAAAATTGCAAATTGCATCCAATTTAACTTTTGGCACCTTCCTCCTTAGTGATTAGCGTAACTAAATATTGATTGATGACTAAATATGTATAAACAAACCAAAGAAATTGAGTGGGTGCGGTCACTGGGGGCTCACAATTTATTCTTATATAATTTGAAGGTTTAGCGCAAGTCCTTAAACGTTTTTTTTGGAGAAAATGACCTGAAATGAAGCAAAAATGATTCATTCCTTCTCAAAATTAATTAGGAGATCTTGTAATATGCAAATCAATTAATTATATATCGCCTTATATATTCACCTTACTCATCAATTTACCTTGAAACTTGAGTCATTTATTGCATATAGGAAATGCATTTTGTGAGAATTTTTAGAATATGCTATTTGATGACAAAAGATGAATTGCATTTTCCATGTAAAAATAAGGATTTTGTTTCCATTTTATTTGTGGGGGACACCTGGAGAGACATTGTTGGCCAACGCTCATTGTCTTCGGAAAATAAATCCAAGAAATTCAGAAACAATGAAGAAAGGCTTGTCATCACCACATTAAAATATTATTTTTGTTTTTTTATTCTTCTCATAATGGTAACAATTGATAAAATAAAAAGTTTTAGTTTAACAATCAATGTAAGTGACTAAATCTTGTTTTGTGTTTCTAAAATTCTAGCGACATATAGATATAGAAGTCATATAAATATTCCGTAAATGTTTTTGCCAGTTTGGGACATTTGTCAAATGTTTGAGGTCATTTGAATTTCTTAGCGTTTTTTAAAAACCTTTCCAAAAATCCCACATTTAGCCAATGAAGATATTGTTGGGATTTTTTTTAGAAGCCATGCACATCTAACGTCACCATAAACGCAGGTAAACGCAGTAACCGATATAAACTTGTTTTAAATAGACGCATCCATTGTTATAATTTTTGGCAGTGGGCATAATACATAGCTGATATTTGTGTCGGTTAGACAAAGGGCTCAATTTTGTGGACTCATCCGCCCCAATACACTCCGATCATGATCCATCCATATTCCATCCAAAGTTCTATTTATGTAGTCCAAAATTTTAATTAGCTCCACAACTTATGTAAGGGTCAACCAATCAAAAGTAACCCCCACTGCTCTAATTATCAAACAACATTCCACACAGTCATCAACCACCAATTAAATAAATTACAAAAAAATCAAATACGAAGACGACTCATCAATCCCGTTTGCCATTTAAACAATAGGTAGTACAACAATACTGTCTTGTGAACAATGAAAGGGCCTAAACCAATATTTCCACAAACAGTTAACAAAGTAATCAATCTTGGAAATAAATTTCTGGGAATTTTCGAAATGCCACCAACAGCCAATGCGTGTGGCAATAAAGAAGTCCTGCTGAAGAGAAAAATTGCAGGGAGTCTGCCAAATGCAAAGGCCACCAACGACCGTCATTGAGTCATTTCTAAAATTGTGTCTATTTTTAGGAAATTGTAACAATGTTGGTGAACAATGGAGTAAAACACACAAAAGTATTGTCCGAGGGGATAATGAAGCATGGAATAAAACAAAGGCAAATCGGATCAATTCAGCTCATCCTTTAATTGGTCTCAAATGACTTGCACTTTTGACTTAAAGCCAGGGCTAATTACTCGACGAAAATTGACTGGAAGCTCTGGATGATGGCATTGTTAAACTACATACTTTTGTCACATTTATACCCTTATATTTGTCACCATTTTTGCAATTTTTAAACTTTTGTTTTTAGTTGAAGCTTTCTAAATTTCAGTTAAAAGTTGTTTTAAACAAAAAATTCATTAGAAATGGAAAATGTTAAGTTTATAATTTGGGGCACATTAAACTTTAATGATTAAAATTACAATTATTTTGAATCTAACTTTTATTTATTTTTATTGTGACGTCAACATTGTGCATACTCTCTAAAACCACAAAAGCTCGAAATCTTATTTTACGATAAAAATTCCGGATATAAAAATGAATCAATCTAATTACTTTCTAAATTTTATTTTATGTACATTTTATTTTTGTAAATTACCATTTTAGTGTCAAACTTTATCCCAAACATGCAAAAACCATAAGTACAGCTTTATGTAAAAGAATATGTGTGCTTTCTCCATCAGCCTACAATAAAATTAAACCAATTCTTAAACACAAAGCCCTTGTTTTAGAAGATAAGGCATTTTGTGTATTTTTCTCCATTTGTTTGGAAAGAATGGTGGGCATTGTTGTGTTGTATTGATTGTTGGATCCTTCGTGGTTTATTTTTAGTGTACACTTCTTCTCTATCTCCGTATCTCTTTCATTTTTTGAAGTTGATTGGTTTTTGGGATGACGGGGCAGTTTGTGGTGGTCGATTGTTGATCTCATCTTTTTAGCTCATGTTGATCATTGGACACGGATACGCTGAAATGAGGTAGCCCCAACGTCCAATGACCACAACAACGTTGACAAATTACCATTTTAAGCCTGTCTCGTTATCATCTAAAAAAAGCTTGTGATTGGACAAAATTCCGGAATTTGAAACAGTCTACAGTCAATTAACTTTGGTTAATTTGCATTTGAGCGATTTTATGTCAATTCGAAATTGTTTTGAAGATTTCATTTAATAAAATATGTTCAGAAATCAAAAACAATCTGGATAAGTTTAAACCCAACCAACCCAAACAAACAAAAACCAAAACTGAGAAAACGCATTCATCCATTAAATTTGGAACTGTGTAAGGAATTTCATCCGTATTTGTAGTTTTTGCTAAAAATTCCGCTGCATCTTCTAATTAATTACTTATCTTTGGCTGGCCGTGCGTGCGTCTAAATAAATGGGCGTGAAATCGCAGGAATTTTATTTCTCATCTTCTTCTTTTGCTTCCTTGTTTTTTTGACCAACTGCATTGTTTTACTTTTGTTTGGTTTTGCAGAAATAATGGGATGGGAGGATGACCACTTTTGTTAATTAACAAAAGAGTGAGTTTTAGGGAGAAAATGAAATCAAAATCCATTAGCAAATGAGGAAAATGATAACTCATTAATTTCCATGTTTTAGTTTCTGCTTAAAATATTTTAGCTAATCGCTCTAATAAATTAAATTGGGAATTAATTAACAATGCATCAAAGATTAATTGGTTTTAGATGGTAATTTTCGACATTTTTCGCAATGCAATTAACAAATTGTCGATTGTCATTCCAAAAAGTAGCTGACTTTCATGCAAAAATGAACAATTTCAATGAAGTCACTTTAAATCATTTTAAATTTTTGGGCAGGGATTAGCAATATAAAAAGAACTTTTGACAGTCATTTCTTTTCCAAAAATTACTACAGACTATATAAAGTACTATAATTTACCGACTAAATATTTGACAAAAAGTTCTATTGAAAATGATTAATGAGCAGACCAGAAACGAATGCTTCCATTTGTCTAATGTCTCCTCTTTTTATTTTATTTTAGTCTCCACAAAAGACAAAAAGTGCTGTAAAAATAGTTTAGGTGTAAAGAGCAGTGGGGCCACTATGAAGAAATGTGTAATTTGTTTGCCCCCCACTGCGTCTTTGTCAACGAGCCTCTTTGTTATCTGTCATCACATAAAACTCATCCCAGAGCCAAGCCACGCCCAAATGGGAGGCTAAAACGTGGCGTATGGCAAACTAAAACCAATCAACTAAAAGTCTGTCACAATTTATAAAAGTTAGGAAGGATTGACAAAAAGAAAGTTTGGGAATTGATGTAAAAATTGTATTTGCAAACGGTTGTAATTTGGAAATGAAAGCTGAGAAACAGTCTCATAATATTTAACCTCTTTTCAGTTTGCACAAGTCTGCAATTCTATTTTTGTTACTTGTATAGTTCGATTTTCTGATTATTGCAATTTGAGATACATATTTACAATATTGTACAATTTCCCACAAAGTATCAACAATTTACAAAATTGCTGAAGCCCTAAAAACAAAACCAAATCAAGCTTATATTCCCTTAAAAAATAGCTTTCACTGTATTTTTGTAGATATTGTATTTCAAAATACAAATTTCTTACAATTTTTCGAGGTGGGAGTAGCTTGTGGTAGTTATTATGAGGATTACGGATGATTGTTGTGTAGGGCACGCCTTCCCATCTCTCACATCCCCGAATTAGATCACGCCAAACTATTAATACCTGCGCCTTAAAATAAATTCTCCCTGCTCACCCTTCAACACAAACTCATCAGTAAGGTAAAGTTACCTTAAGCCACCAGTAGCAGCCACGTAATTCACGGGATAAATGCCACATGGGCAAAGTGAGACAGTAAAGTGAGAATTACAAAGAGAAAGTTGTTTGTTAGATTTTCTAGGGGAAAGTGAGATTTCTTTATTTAAAGCAGAATGGAAACTCGCATTCTAATTCCAGTGCAATTGTCTGTGGTTGTAAAAGACAAAGTGGGTGTGCCTCTGTCTCCAAATAAAAAGCATTGTTCTAATTCCAATGACTCCTCCCCCTCTTCAACCCCAGAGGAGGAAGAGGAACTACAAGAGCCAACTTCCTCAAACTTATCAGATGTGGGGGTGAGTGAGGCTGAAACTGAGTTGGATGTGGAAATTACAGAAAAAGATTCAGAATCCGACGAGGAAGAAGAGGAAGAAGAAAGCGACATTGGAAGCAGTAGAGGCAAAAAGAGAAAAAGTGTCGCAGATAGGGAAAGTTCAAATTGGAAAGTTGTCGCAAAGACACGACTGTTGAAAGGAACAACGTTTTTGGCAAATGAAGGCGAACTCCAAACAATTTTTCTGGATAAACTTCCAATTCTAAAGGGACATGATGTAAGTAATAGTGGGAAAAGTGAGACGGGGCTTTACGAGATTTTTTTTTTGCTTTTCAATTTTGAGACATTCCTTAGATTTCTCTTAAATTGCTAAAATATGTCATCGGCGTGAAAGTACCTATTTTCAAAATGATTTAATCACCCCGAAATCAATTGATTTGATGAAACTTTAGGGATGAAAGTAATTTGCATAATGGTTCGTACCCGGCACCATTTCTGTCGGACAACGAATTGAGATGTCAAAGGTGTAATATCTCAGCCAACACGCAAACCCACACCTTCCGTTGATGATTCAATCTCTTTGATTGAAACTATCGACTTTTTACGGGGAAAACTGAGATTTAGATTATATTTATTTTGCAATATTCCAGATTCGCCTATTGTTTGGGTGCGTGGACCGTGAGGGCGAGACGGATGTAAGAGTCTGCAACTGGCTTCGATTTTTGCGACTGGTGGAGAAAGTTGGAGAAAGTAACTTGATTGGAAGCTTTGTGGATGGGGTTGCAAATTTTGAGCTGACGAAGGATGTGGGGGCAGGGGAAGAACTCGTCGTCAACTTTGACATTACTCGGTTGCATAAGGACGTGACAACGACGAAGGAGGAAGGACAACAAAAATCAAAGATTGGAAGAAGCAGTGAAGGTAAGTATTTAACTAATTTTCATTCATTTATCATATTGAGAAAACTAATAAATATCACAAAACTCGCAAACCTTTCTCATGATAAGTCATAAGTATACTTTCTCATTTCCCCCTCATAATTTGCCTTTTAGGGCCACTAGACTTATCAACATCTCTGTCCCAATACCAAAGACTCCTCCCACTTTTACCCCCACCTACAATCGACAGACCAGCCAAACCTCAATCTCATCACTATTTCTCAATTTCCTCCGTCCTCCAGTTGGATAAGGAAACGGGGAAGAAGGGAGATGACCAAGTTCACAGTGGACACGGCATGCGGACAAGGCAGAGCCAGCCACACCCACAAACCAACTTTTTCCCTGTCCGTCCCATTCTACGAACAAGAGGGAGAGAAAGGTCGCTTCTTCCCTGCGAAGTTTGTGGAAAGGCATTTGACCGTCCCTCTCTTTTAAAACGACACATGAGGACACATACTGGTAAAATTTCTTTTAAAAAATGTTTTAAATTTAATATTGAAATTTTTATATTTTTTTTTATTTATAGGCGAAAAGGTATTTGACTTTTTTTATTTATTTTGATAGCTATAATTGAATTTAAAATTTAGCCACATGTCTGCGACGTTTGCGGAAAAGGGTTTTCCACGTCTTCAAGTCTAAATACGCATCGTAGGATTCACTCAGGGGAAAAGGTAAGAATAATACGTTAGATAATGGCGTTGTATAAAAATTTATTTCGATAGCCCCATCAATGTGGCGTCTGTGGCAAACGTTTCACTGCCTCTAGCAATTTGTACTATCACCGAATGACACACAACAAAGAGAAACCACATAAATGTGTTTGCGGAAAAAGTTTCCCTACCCCTGGGGACTTGAAAAGTCATCAATATGTTCATTCGGGAAGTTGGCCATTTCAATGTGCTATTTGTCATCGTGGATTTTCAAAACAGACCAATCTACGAAACCATCTCTTATTGCATTCAGGTATTTAGTGCATATATGATGTTGTAACTTACAACTTGTAAGTTTTAGATTGAAAATTGCAAATTTTATTCTTTGAACAGGAGACAGACCCCATAATTGTCACATTTGCCACAAACGTTTCGCACTGGCTTGCAACCTTCGAGCCCATTTACGAACGCATGAAGAAGAGTCAGCATCCGCGCATGCGCTTTCTAGTTGTTTAAGATGCAAACGAAGTTTCCTCTCCTCTCTCAACATGTTGGTCAACGGTCACTGTCGCTCTTGTCTGTTGGATAAGGAAGAAGCAAAAGGAAGTGCGAAACACTCTGCTCGAAAATACTCGGTCCCTTTGGAATCTGAGGATTCGACAAGCTCTGAGCTTTCGCCGAGAAGGACGACGCCAGTCACGCCAAATTCAACAACCGTATCTGCGACAAGCAAGTTAGGGGCTTATGGCGGATTGCCGTTTCCTTTTTCGGCTGGTAATTTTGATTAAAATTCCGCTAGATGTCGCTGTACTTATATTTACCCTTTTTTCTGTAGGTCAAGGGTCGAGTTCGACTCCATTTTTGGAGCAATTATTCCAATGGAACTACCGTTTCGCCAAAGAGACTGCAGGAAATCTGAATCTGATGCAGCAAAAGTTAATGGAGTCTCAAATGTTGGCTGCACAATTAATGATTGGTTCGTCCCCTCCATCAGCCACTGCGACCTCGACCACTGCCACGGCCCCTCAAGGGGGAGGGGGTGTGGCTGTAGGCTTGCCCTCTACGCTGGGCTTCTCAGTCTCAGACTTGCTGAGGGCTTCTGCAGCCGCGGCGTTGGCACGATCCTCGCAGAGTCAGCCACAACCACATCCCCTGAGTCCCTTCGTCCCGTTTGTGGGGACAGGGGAGTTTTTTCCAAACCTCGATCTCAATAAGTTTATGCAACAGTAGACAATATTTTAGTGTCAGTCAGTACAATAATTTATAAGTAAATAGATGATAATAAATAGATCCCAAATTGAAATAAAATGTAAATTGCGATATAAATGATAATGATTTAAAACTTTGCTCGTAAGATTAATTTTATTTGCAAACGTTATAAACACTGTTCAAATTTAAAATTCGGTTGAAGTCCAACTTTCCATTTCGCAGCGTGTCTCATCAATAAGTACAAATAAATGTAGGCCCCACTCTGTAAACAAAAAGAAATTGACTCGCCAAAGAAAACTGTATCACTCACTCAAATGCACAAACTTACACTCCAAACTATGACAAGCAAAAGGACGAAAAGGAAAGTCCCCAGAATTCCGTATACGCATTGATCCTCAACTTTGAGACAGGACGCGGTGTGAATGTCCCTCCATCGATCCTTTTCGTGTGGACCACTCCCACTCTTCTTGACCCAACAGGAAGGGGGTGTGGCACATGCCTTGGGGGAATTTGCAGCGAAAATAGTATTCTTGCAAAGATTCCCGTACCACTCGTCCTCTTTGATGGATGCCAGTTTAGAGTATTCCTTATATGAATGGACTCCGCAACAACGAAGCTGTAAGCATTTTTCAGTTTTCTTAACTTCTTTTTTACACCCATTTATCATAACTTTGACCTACATATTCCTGTGACTCGCTCAGCACAATTAGCTTCCCACTTTCGAAATCTTTTTTAAGAAGTTCCTCCACTCTTCCGTCCACTGTCCACATTTCAAAGCCCAAATAACCACAACAGCTCAGCAAATAAAGTTCCAAGAAAGCCATAAGGAACCAACGGCCCTTACCAAACCACCCCCACTGCGACTCCCTATCATACTGAAAGAGGGCTACGCCCCAAATCATCACAAGAAAGGAGACCATGACAGGGATCCAAATCTGGAAAAAGTACCAAGTATCTCGAGCTCTTGTGAGGAAAATGTCTTTTGTCACCTCGGCGCAAGCAAGATGCTCAGGAATTATAAAAATTGTCCACAGAATGAGAGAGTTGAGAAATGCGATCAAAAGTGTGATTAAAATGTGAGACAACTGAATGTAAACAAGGCGTTGTTCAAAGTCTTCTGTGGGTGGCGTCTCGTCAGTTTTTGACGTGGGATCTCCAGGGAATAAGTGACATCGCTTGTGATGTTCCCAAAATTTCCAACTTGGAAGCGTTGGCCACCAACTGCTGTTGGCTGGACTGGCAATGTAAATTATCTCTGAAACTGTTTTCTCTGGATTGGTCATTGTTATTATTGGAAGGGTTGCCATTCCTTGTGACCCTTGTGACTGAATGGAAGAAGATTGGTGGGGATTTATTGATGTTTGGGATCCTTCTTTTGGCGACGGGGTTGGCGTTAGTTGTTTTGCTTGCAGTGCTTCGGATTTTTCTCCAGTTTTTGGATTTTCTTGACCTACTGCTGGCATCGGTTTAGCTGGTCGAGAACTTGTTTGAGCATGTCCTCCAATTGGATGTGGTGGTGGTGGTGATGAAATACGTTGGCTTTGACCTTGGCTATGGCGCTGACCTTGGCTATGGCGCTGACCTTGGCTATGAGGTTGACCTTGACTATGAGGTTGGCCTTGCGTAGTTTTTTTGTTCTGCTGAATAGTTGGCGTTTTTGACCCCACTGCTGCACTTGCAGTCGATGCTTTCTCCCTCATTTTCTCGGCTTCTTTAGCCTTCTCCAAATGTTCACTGATTTTTTCCTCGTATCTAGATGAATGATGAGAACTTTCTTCCACTGGGGGAGGGACACTCGTCCGACTTTTGGCAGCAGCAAAAAGACTAAGAACTGCTCTCGCACTGTTGGCTGCAGAAAACCAAGACGTTTGAGTGGGTGTTGGAGGCGGCGGCGGCGGCGAAGTTGTAGAAGATTTCTTTTTCTTTCCTCCTAAAGGCTTGCTTGGCGAAGACATTTTGTCATTTTATTTATGCAAAATGAAAAGAAATAATTGAAATGGATGGGAAAGGACAATCTAGCCCTGGGAAACAATTTTCATAGAGCAGTCACTTTATTAAATGTAGTTAATTGACTTGAAAGGATACTGCGAGCGAGCTAAAGGGTAGGGTATAACGACCCAAATCAAAGTAAATATAATAAATATAGTCATAAATAGTTGATTTCTACAGTTAATTTTTTCTTAAAAACTAATAACTAAGTTTTGATTGTTAGATAGATGATGGCGATTTTTCATTTTCAGTCTTGTCTTGAGATATTGGTTCCAGGCAATATTTCAGCCGTTCTGGATGTTCAGTTTGAATGAGATCCTTTATCGTGACATAAATCTCATCTCGTTTGTCGTTAACTTTATATGCGTCGAACCACTTTTCTAGTGAAGGAAGAGGGGGCATTCGAGAGGGCAATGGGTCAAGAAAAAAGTACTCGAAAAACTGACATATAAAGGGCCCACAGTCGTGGGAATTATCTTGTTGGGGAACGTCTGGAATTTCTAGAGGTATTCTTGCCCCATTAAATCTCATCTTGGAGGAATAACATTTCTATAAATAGAACACAATAAAACAGTTTTTATTGTGGTTTAATTTTAATTTAAAATGTGCGAATAAGCTAAATTACCATCCACTCTGCCTCCAAAAATTTCCGTAGTAGTTTTCCAATCCTTTTGTGATCAATTTCATAGTCTCTGAATGAATCGAACAGAATTATCATGGGACTAGCCAAAGCTGACCTTCGGTTGACAAACTTTTGCAATTTCTCCTTTCGTGTACCAAACTCGTCATCATCTTCAGTTTCGGAAACAGATTCAGGCTTGTCCTTGCTCAATCGTTTCTTAATCAGTCCTGGATAGCAAATTACAGCTAGGATCCAATGTGCTCTAAAAGTAAATTATTAACTAGTTTCAAATTTTATCAATTAAATATAAAACTCACTCAATGGGAACAGGTACAAAAATGAATTCTTTGAGAAAAAGGTCATAAGATCCCTTTGTCCAATTATTTCCGTTATTTCCTCTTTCCAACGAGTTGAAGAAAAGTGAAGAGAAGACGATAATTTTGTCCTTGTCTCGTTTGTTGATGTGATTGGTGAAAAGATAGCTCAGCCAAAAATCAATTATTTTATCATTCAAAAATTCTTCTCCACATAAACATTTGAGGTCAGAAACGTGAAGATTAAGTGTCCCCTTGTTTCCTGCGTGTGTCGCAGAGTATCTAAGTAGCCTAAAAATATAACAGTAATTAATAATAACAGTATTATTGTTGTAAGTATTAAATTAAAAATTAAACACTCACAATTGGTCATTCTCCTTTTTTGGCGAAAGACTGGCGTCATCTTCGTCTTCTCTACATGATTTTTTGGGAGGAGGTCCTTCATTGCTGTCCTCATCGTCATCATCAGCCAAACAAATCATTTCTGGTGTCTTCTCCTTTGGACGAAGTCCAGTTCTGATGGAGAAGGAGGGTCCTGGAGGGGGCAAAGGGGATGAGGTCATGAAATCTGGAGATTCCGTGCCAGATAAAACTTTCCGCTTTTCTTGTGACATTCTACGAATGATTAGAACTTTATTAAGAATTCCATAAGCAGATTTCCAATTTTTTTTAGAAAACTAGAGAAAAAATAACTTTTTTGGTTGCAATTTTTGCAATTGGGAATTTTGGGAAAGTTTTGCGTTTATACTGTTTATAGTCGAGTCTGAGATTTTTTTTATTTCTTCCGTCTGAGGGCACATTGAGATTTTGCAAGATTCTACCATTTTCATCAATTTCTAGCGTTTTGGGGGATTTTCCTTTGGGGATAGAGCTGTGGAGTTGTCCAGGTCCTCGTAATAATCATATTCTGCCATTCTTTCTTCTTGGGTGGAGCGTCTGCTCTTTCGAACAGTGTAACTCAATCGGAGTTTGCCTTTGGCGTCATATTTCGTCACTGCGTTTGTCTTGTTTGAGGTAAATGTCATAATGTCCATTGGCCGCCAGTTCCCTGCGACAAAGCCAGTGTCTGAAAACATGCTGGGGATGAACAAAAACTTGAGCCACTTGAAATAAAAACAAGATTTAGATGATTGGCAATTGAGATTCTTAATAAATCTTACATCTTCATGGCTCATGTAAAGACTCTTTTCGAACACTGCGTATCTCGTGTTATTTAGACAGGGCGGGTGGGTGAGGCTTCCGTAGTAAGTGTAGTAAAGACCACTTGTCGCAGGCTCTTTGAAAAAGTCGTTCATCTGCAAAACTTTTTTCCTCATTGCATAAGCTCGGAATTTTTCCTGGTTGTTTACACCCCAAAACATTTCCGCTGCTGTGGCCAGATAACGCATCCCTTTGTTGTAATCTTTTCCCGGTGGGGGTTTCTGAAAAAATGTCATTTTTGCGGTGATTTATAATAATATTTTATATGATAGTACCTTTTCCCCATGGGGTCCAACTTGGACAAGGATGCAGAGAACAAGAAGATTCTTTCCGTATTGTGTTTGGTCATTGTCCACAATATAGTTTTCAAGCGTCCGCCAATAAGGCGTGTCTCCAGAACGGTCTTGAGTGTTAAAGAAGAATTGAAGCTCCATTCCAAAGCTATGATTTAGAGGGAATAATTCTGTTAAATTTTTTTGATTAAAATAAGTATAAACTAACGTCTTTCCATTGATCCTATGTTCGGAACCTTCCGTTGGTTTTGTTCCGTAATGAATCATAACTCTGTCTAAATACAGCGTGTTTCCCAAAGTTGCCCCCTTTTCTATTGATGGTTTTGAACGAATCTGCTTCGGTGGGGTTTGGACCTTTACAAACACTTAAAAAAAAGAAATATAAATTATATAACACCACATGCATTTATTTTAAACTTACAAAGATCAGTGCCATCCTCAGGAAGAAACATGACGAAAGAGTAAAAGACATCAAAGTTGTTGAAATTGAACTCTACGATTGTATTGTCCTCTGCGGCATTGTCTGTGATAATATCCAACGGTGCTGGGAAATAGGAATTTGTACAGTTTTCGGAAGAGACGCCAAACTCTTCGTTGTCCTCATCCTCCTTTCCTTTTTCCTGTTTTTCAACTTGTTTTTGGTAAATGGCTGAAAAATCCATGAAAGAAATGCCTGATTTGTCATTCAGAAGCATTTTTGTGTACTTTCCAATCTTTTTCCCAGTGACTGGGAGAAAGTACCAGTTGGGGATTGTGCCCCATTCTGCTGGAGCTTGTACCAAAGAAATCAATTTGCTAAATAACGACAATTTAGATTTTTTTAAAATCAAGTGTCACTCACAATAAAAGCCTCGATACATAAATGGAGGATAGACTCTTGTGCGAACCTCTGTTGAAGGGTATACTCTGAGCTGAGGCTGAATAATTTCTATAAAAAATAAATAACATACCTACATAATAATACTTTAAAAGTTATCTGAATACCTCCTTCAGTTAAGGGTGTGATTGGTGTCAAAGGATCAAACTCATCTTCCTCAGACTCTGGTTTTGGAGTCGTTGTTGGTATACTTGATTTGTTACTTCCAGATTTTGGTTTAGGTTCTCCCATGCCTTCTCCCAGTTCGATGTCATCCTCTTCATCAAGTTGATCATCGTCGTCGTCATCGTCGTCTTCCATTTCTTGGCACTCGGTGCCAGGTTCACAGGGAGCTCCTTTATGTTCATAATCTTCATAAGGAGTTTCCTCATTTTGTGCGACTTCTTGTTCTTCTGCAATTTGTTGGTTCTGTTCTTCCTCTTTTTCAATTCGTTTATCTCTTTTTGAATTGGGACCAGAACCCTCAATTTCATTTTCTTTTACAGTAGCAGTGGTGATTTTTTTGTGGTATCGAACTGAATACCGTTTCGGATGCGTGTACGTTGAATAGTCTTGGGAAGGTTCTGGGAAATAGCAGATGGGATCAAAACCTCCGACACAAAATTGTCCAGCTTCATTGTAGTCGATTATTGTCAGCCAGATTATTAGGAAGAGTGAGAATAATTCCATGATTTACGAAACTACATATATGCTTTAAACAAATAAATAACAAAAGAACAAAATGTAAACAGGAAGTTTTATTTGTTGCTCACTGGATAAAAGTCAGCCGTACATGAAAAATATAAATATTTACATTTTATAAGAGCTTGATTAAACAACAATAATTATTTTCATAAATGTAAAATAAATTAACGAATAAATTATTTCAAGCTATAAAAATAACATAACCAAATTAAATGCAATATAATAACACAAAAATTTATTGAAAACGAACAAGTGAGACATTCTCTTCTTTGTTGGCATCAAAAACAGTCATATAAAGATTTGGTAATATTTTACTCAGCTCGAGGCAAAAGCGTTGATACTTGTCCCCTCCATATTTGCTGTCCCCTTTGTGAGGGAATGCAAGTTCCAGTCTCTCCAGACTATTGTGCCACATTAGCAGTGGAGAATCTTCATCTGTGCGTAAGATAAGAAATTTATAGTAGTAAGCTTCATAAACAGCGTCCCATTGCTCCTCATCTTTGGGCGGTCGAATGCAGATTTCCTTAATGAAAGGAAATGCTTTCCTAATCATCCAACCACTGCCTTGATACGTCAAGCTGTTCTTATAACGGAATTTAATAAGCGGAGGCAATATTTTGCCTTCCTCGTCCTTTTCAGGACCAATGATAGATAGTTCAAGCTTTTGTAGCGAGTCCAACCCAGGCCAGAAAATTTTAACCTGTTTTCCCCTTGATGTCGTGGCCATTTTAATCTTCAGGAATCTCAAACTTCTTGCTTGCTTCTCTAGAATCTTAAGGAAATTTTCAGCTTGATCCTCATCTATAATCGTCACCTGAAAAAAAAATCGTTTCATTATTACATCTTTCAATTGGAAAGTTTCCAAAATTAATTGCTCATGGTGCAAACCTCCAAAGATCCCAACTTCAAATATTTCTCGACCAAAATTAAATCAAATAGATGGTCGGTTTCAATCACAACGCCAAGTTCTGGTGGGCTCATGTCAGACCAATCTTGGAGACTTGGAGAAAGGACATACTTATCGCGAATTTTCTTTATGGCAGCGATGAAGGGAGCCAAAGGCTGTCCCTTTGGAATATGCACCATTGCATAATACTGACTACAGAATTGCCTGAGTATTTTTTCAGCATTTGTGGCCCCCACTCTTTTTTTAATGTCGACGGTGAGCTCTACGGCTGTAATTTAAATTACGCATATATATACATTTAAAAAAAATGTTTAGAAATGTTTACCTTCAAAAGCACAAACGACATTTTCCTTGTTAAGTGGTCCCTTTTCACCAACTTCATTGACCTTCAAAGTCAGATATGGTATGTCTCTCGTAAATCCATTATTTTTCCTCGAGATGAAACGATCGTTGAAAGTTGAGTGACCCCAAAGCTTTTCCCATTGGATAACCACTGATTTAAGATTTGCGTCATTTGTGGATCTGATCTTGTTCTGCAAAGTTGTTACTTCCTCCTCAGATACCAGTTCCCCAATGTACATCGTCATGTCTTTTTTAGAGTAGTAGCAATTTTGTGGTTTGTCACTTGGAATTAAATAATTGTTCACCACGTTGCGGAAACGCCAATTGAGCAGTCGACATGCGTTTTGGTCTCTACGATTAACATTGACCAATATCATCAGTAGAATCTGTAAAAGGCAAGAAAATTAGAGTTAATTACAAAGTGAAGAAGTAATTAGTAATCAATTAATAATTACCTCGTTTGGAAGATCGTCAATACTTGCAGTATTTTGAGACTTCTGACTCAAAGCGATTTCTTCGTCGCCAGATTGTGTTTTTTGGATTTCGTCAGTGCCGTCTTCCTTATCGATGGCACTAGCCTCTTCATCGTCTTTGTCGAAAATACGGAAAACATAGCTGCGCTCCTAAAAATTGAATTATTGACATTATTGTTAACAATTGACTTGTTGCGTAAATTAATAACGATACCTCATTTGAAAAATCGTCAACACTTGCAGTTTCCACATCCAAAACGCCATTCCTTAACAGTAACTCGACTTTTACCACGACATCGTCAGTCTGTGACAATAACTCGTCCATTCCG
Source organism: Proisotoma minuta (assembly GCA_034698145.1). Classification (NCBI taxonomy): domain Eukaryota; kingdom Metazoa; phylum Arthropoda; class Collembola; order Entomobryomorpha; family Isotomidae; genus Proisotoma; species Proisotoma minuta. Next base: position 15,592 of record JAQIXN010001327.1, read on the forward strand.
TCGTCGTCAGTCTGTGACAATATCTCGTCTTTTACCACGACATCGTCAGTCTGTGACAATAACTCGTCCATTCCGTCGTCGTCAGTCTGTGACAATATCTCGTCCTTCACGACGACATCGTCAGTCTGTGACAATATCTCGTCCTTCACGACGACATCGTCAGTCTGTGACAATAACTCGTCCATTCCATCGTCGTCAGTCTGTGACAATATCTCGTCCTTCACGACGACATCGTCGTCAGTCTGTGACAATAACTCGTCTTTTACGACGACACCATCCTCCCATCGAAGACGGGGATTGGAGCGTCGTATCTGGAAAGATAATTTAATTTAGATATTCAATTAATTTAAACAGTTTTGACCAGCCAACTAACTGACCTTGACCATGCTTGTCACCTTTCCCTTGGCTTTAAAAATAAAAGTTTGCTACTTGTTATTTTGGTGCAATTTGCATTTTGCAATTTATGCAAATCCCTCCACAAAAAAAAACAGGGCAAAAATGAGCAAAGTCTTTTTCAATCGACAAGACGCTTTTTTGGTAGCGTTTTTAGCCAAAGGATAAAACATTATCTAATTTTTATGTTGAATATCAATATTATCAATGATAAGAAAATTAATTAAAATGCTTGCAAACTTAAATTTTTGGCATTTATGTAATTCCGGAAATGTTTAAAGTTTTACACATTTCTCTGCATAATTTAAAACTTTTTTCGCTAGATTTGGAGAACAAGTTGAAATTTTTTTATGGACCCCATAAATAGCTTATTATACGGATTAAAATTTATCAGGCGAAATTGAGATTTGTAAGGATCTCGATCTTGTATAAATTTTAACATAATCAGCCAACCGAAACATTAAATGAAGCTTTTTTGACACCTTGTATTAAAGTTGGATGGATTACAAAAATACGTAGAATTTTAAAATTTCTGAACATTTAAATTTTCAATACAAACAACTTAAATGCAGCTCACTCATTTTTCAGAAACCAATTATTGTTCTGCACACAAAATGATTTATTTTGACATAAATTATGTGCAATTAATTTTTGCCAGATACCAGCAACACATTTATAAATGGATCATTGCACATGAAGATTTTATCAAATTTTTCGACACAGTTCTTAGGTCAAGTACTCGGCTTCAAAACAGTATTAATTTTGTATGCATCGTTGATTGACCATTTACTTTAGCTTTTATGTGGCCCAATTTATAACTTTACTCCACATCCAATTACATAACATTTATTTATTAAGGTACACTAAGTAAGCCTGTCTTTATAGACTAATTGTAGCTTGGCTATAATTAAGTAACAATAACGTAAAAACAAATGACTTTGACTTTAGTCGCAATTACATCATCAGACAATTTGGTATAAAAGGCTACCAAATTGTTGGAAAAGGTATCCATTCATCAATTAGCAAATTAAGATTCAACTCTTCCATAACTTAAACATGCAGTCTGCAACTGTAAGTTTTTTTTGGAAACTTTGATTTTTGAAAAAAAAGTCTAAATCGTGTTTTACAGATTGTCGCAATCCTCGTCTTTGTGGGAGCAGCTTTGGCAGCCCCTGGAATTGATGACCACCATGGACATCATGATTACCACGCCCACCCAAAATACAAGTATTCGTACGGAGTCAACGACAAGCACACTGGGGATTACAAAACAGCAAATGAATATCGGGATGGACATGTGACCAAAGGAAGCTATTCAGTCCTCCAGCGTAAGTTTTTCCAGTTTTGTATTTCCCATTATAATTCCATTTCAATATTTAGCCGACGGTATCCTTCGAACGGTCAACTACGTGGTAGATGGGAAGAATGGATTCCAAGCTGAGGTTATCAACAAGGGAGTAGCACATCATGGACATGATCACGGACACAAAGTTGTCCACGACCACGGATATCATCATCATGCTCCAAAACATTCCTACGCCGTCCATCACGGACACGGATATGGATATGGGGATGACGGCTCACTTGGATTCGCTGCTGGAGCTTATTAATTAAAGGAACAATTAACAAAAAGGCCAAAAATTGCTGCTCAAAATTAAGTCAATCTTTCTAAAGTCTCAATTGCCATTTCTATTTCTGATTCATTTCTAGTCTTTTTCAAGAGCTTTGTTTCTTTTCTGTGAAATCTACTTCTTTTGCTTTTCTAGTTCTTCTCCATACTTTTTTCAAGTTTCTGAAAATTTCTTGCTGTTTTTCTTGTCATTACTCTGATCTGTCTAGTCTGCTTAAATTGAGAAAATTATATTTTATACAAATAAATAAAAGAGCATTTATTTTATCATGAAAATTATTTTGTGTAATTTGATTTATTGTGGACAAGTTTAGCAATTGCTGTGAGTGCAACTTCCAACTTCAAGGTTTTGATCTGATGCTTTTCTATTCGGTTGGTTGATCATGTTACAAAATTATTTCATTAAATTGGCATGATAAATTACTACTAGATTCATCGGGTCACAAGAAATTGTCCAAAGACAATTTCCTACATGTTTCCTACAAAATTTAATTCAAACTATCATAATGAGAAGCAAGGACATTTTTTATTTTTAAAAATGGTTAAAATATCAAAAAAATATACACTCATAGTTATCGTCAGAAGGGCAGACATACAAGCTTAAAATTATTGTAAATTTTGAATGGGCAATTGATTATTATAAATATTTGACATAGTCAAATTTTAACTGTTAAAGGTAAATAGTTTATTGCTGTTTTTTCCTGAATTGTTTGCAAAATGAATTAATAAAATTGTACGTAATTGACATCTCTCCATTTTTATTTTCTTTGTAGATTTGCAGTAATCATTTTCCTCACAATTAAATTATTCGAAATAATTTAATGAATAAATAGGCAATAACTTAAACAACAATCAAAGCGGATGCCCATTAATAATAGAATAAAATGATATCAGAAAATAAAACAGCCATTCAACAATTTCATTTCATCAAACATCAACAACCAATAATTGACAATGCAGAGGCTGATCACTTTGCTATTCATCTTCTTCTTCGTCCCCATAAACTCTTATCCCAATGGGAGCCCTTCTACCCCTGAAATCTGCTCGATACTTCAGCCAAAACACGGCTCAGGGGGACCTCAAACCGCTAGCTCACCTTACAAACTTTCCCTAGATAAGGTGGCCGTTGCCCCTGGGGAAAAGGTCAAACTTACCATTTCTGGCAAAGAATTCAAAGGATTTTTGGCCCAAGGGAGGAAAAAGGACGGAGCAACTGCCGAAGGAAGCTTTTCGCCCCCAGCTTCAGGTACGGGGAAATTGATCAAATGTGGTCACGAGGGCTCCAGTGCCACCCACACCAACAATCTCAAGCATAAGGATCTGACATTGGAATGGAATGTGCCCAAAGAGAAAGGGGTCTATGTCATTTAGTAAGCTAATTGTGATTTATTGGGAGCTGTTAAAGTACGACTTTGATAATTCCATATTTGTTTCAGTATCACCATTGTTTCAGACTTTAAAACATTTTGGGTGAAGCAACCATCCCAGGATATCACCGTTGAGTAATTTGCTTGAAATAAAGTTTTAAAGTCAAATTGAGCAAAGTTATTTATTTATGAAAATACATTGCGTGACATCTCAATGCTTTAAAGTAGTTCCAAATCGATAAAACAATTCCTCAAAACAAAGAGTAAATGCTTTAGAATAAATTACTATAAAGGAATTTAACAACTCTTATCTAATTGCAAAGTATTTTAAGAACCACGTACTGCCCACTTTCTAGACCTTAACATTCCTTCAAAATGCTGGATTTGAACGTGAGCTCTAAAACGTTTCCGTATAAATATAGCAGTGGGAGGAGAAGCATAAATTTTCTTTTACATCCTAAAAAAGTTGCAGTTGCAAATGATTTTGGTTCAGATTGTCCAAAAGACAATGGAAAAGATACAAACGATGAAAGTTTTCTCAATGTTTTTGTGACATTCAACAATAATTTTGCATTGTTTTTCCTCAGTCCTTATATATATCCGAAAAACGTAAAACTTAGGCGAGGAATGAGTGCGATTAAAAGTTTAAAATAAAATAAACTTATTTTG
>JAQIXN010001328.1:0-19643 GCA_034698145.1 Proisotoma minuta
AAGACGGGGAATTTCTGCAGACGAAATTGTTTGACCAAACTGTGGGGCTGCAGAGGAAATTCTAGATTTTCATTACATCCAATCACTAATACAATAGTCACTAATTTATTGTTGGAAAATAAAAAAAGAACGAATGTCTCAACTTGCCTCACTCGATTTTTTTCTCTCTCGAGTCTCATTCATCAATTCTGATTCCCTGAATTAAGCCAATTAACTTCTATTCATAGGACTCCATAAAAGTGATGTCCATTTCATCCAATTCATATAGAGATCATACAGATGATGGCCACTTTACAAGTTCCAACATAAAAGTTTTGGTATTCATCATGTTTTTTGAAATTTTGTTCACCGTTTTGGGTCTAATCCTTGCCCTCTTCACTCATTTCCTTCCCAATTACTTTGACAAGAAAACGGGAGAGGACAAAGGGCTAAAAATTGATAAAAAGCCAGGAACCACAGGAAATGCCAAGTACTTATATATATATTGAGTTAAAATGCATCTTTATTCAAACTTTTTATAAAATTTTACAAGTATTTGATTAGTATATATATTTAGTATATAAATAACTATTGTGTAGTAGAGAGAATTAAGTCGCATCATAAAACTATGATAAATTATATATCTGTATTTCAGGAAGCCGGAGGAATAAATTGGACTGAATATCTAAAAGTAGTGGACTCGGTTTTGGAGATCTTCTGAGATTGCAGGGAAAAACATTAACTAAAGTTATAAAATTTGTTACATGCTAACATTAGATTTAGGAGGTAAACTAACCCAAATAACATCTTGTAAAGTATTTTTATAAGACTACAATATTTGTATAAAATTCAAGGGTAAAAAATTAAAATATAATTATTACGTATAATAATTAGTGAGAGGTTAAATTGGTTTGTAGTTTGCAGAGCTTTAAATTTACTCTTTTACTTCTTCTTCCTTTTCCTTTGGCGTCTCCTCCATTATCACCTTCACCTCCTTCAAATTCACCAACTGCTTCTCCTCCGCAATCTGAAACATCAACTCCCATTAATTTACTCCCATTAATTTAAGCATGCAGGTCATACCTCGTCCGTGGTGTCTCGTTGAGGGGCGGGGCTGTTGGCCGCCAGTCGTTCCTTGTAGTAGTAACGATGCATTTCGGGGAAGGTGATTGAGGTCACGCGACTAAGGTTGTCCCCAGTCGCCGTCATTTGGAGGAACAAGAAAGTGGAGAGGACGAATGGGAGGGTGAAGACGGGAAGATGGACGGGACCGAAGGCAACGCTCAGGGCCTGTTGGATTAAAACGGTAAAGATGACGTTGACCATGGCCGTGCCAAAGGAGTGCAGGGTGAGGACGTAGAAGAATCCTCCAACGGCCGCTGCAGACAAAATCCCGTTGAAGCCGTACAATCCGTCGTAAATGGCGTCGTAAGGGGCTACAGCAAAGACGATCCCGAAAATACTTCCAAGCGTAGCTCCCATGAAACTGAGGAAGAATATTGTGGGGGAGTAAAACAGAGTGGAACACATCATGAGGATTGAAGCAGGCAAATTGTTCACCCCATAAACTTGACCGAAAGATAGCAAAATTCCTTGCAAAACCTGCAAACAAATAAATAATAAATATCTATTGTGCAAGTTAATTAATTAAGTGAAATGAGTGTATAGCTTTGCAAACTTACACTTCCCCAATGAAGAGAGTTCTTGTCTTTGACTGCAATCTTTGCAATTTCTTCATCCGTCGGAATATCTGCAAGTGGCAACTCTCCGCTGTCTTCTGCCCCACGAACTTCTCGATTTAGGATGAGGCTGTTGTTGAGGGGCTCGGGGAGTTTTTGAACCAATTCCATTGCCACACCCCCAATCCTTGTGTCATTGGAGATGGTTGTGTTGGCCGTCGGGGGGATGAGGAAAGGTCTAGGCATGAGACAAGTGAACAGCAGCAGGGTCACAATGTTGAAGGGGAAGGTCAACGAAGGGAGGGGAAGTCGGAAGGAGCCCAAAAGATTGGAACACGCTCCGTTCACAAACACACTGGAAATTTAAGTAGAGGCAAATTAGATTGGAACATTTTTATCCCAGTATTTCATATCTACCTGAGAACGGATCCAAGAATGATAAAGGCCCAGAGGGTAAAGGTCAGTTCCTGTCCGAAAAGAGGAGTCCAAAGAGAAGCCGTCACACTTCCAACCAGAACTGCATTGTAGGTCGTCAGTCCTGCGGAAATGCTGGACACTTCCTGTCGGAAAATCTATGCAAACAATAACACATCCATTGTTTAAAGATATTGTCTCTTGCATTTAAGATATTTTGAACGAGACTTACGATGGCTGTCAAGATTGCAGTGGATGCAGCCAAAGTTGTGGCCAATCCAACCACGCTATCCGCCCAGAAAAGGGACAACAGGATTATCAATCCAGTCAGAGGATTATTACAGAACACGACCTATGTTGCACAAAAATACAAAAAAAAATCAATTTAAAAGAAATAAAAGCCAAATTGCAATGACAGGTTTGATATCAGGACCCACGCTTCCGGTTGTGGCATGAGCCCTTTATTTGGTTCAAAACATGTTTTAGGCATATCGTGTCATTTAAAATTTAAAGGGGAACAATGGCCCTTAATTGCGTGTATGTTGGTTAATAATTAGTGGTGATTCATGAGGAAAAATTTGCTCCAGCACCTGCTCTTATTCAAAATAAATGCATGGCTTAAACTTTGTGTATAATCACAAAGTCAAATATTGGTGGCCCTAAAAATTGTATCTTTCTTTCCCTTCATTTCCTGTCTCAAAATTTGTTTAAAAAGTCAAGAGTCAAAAAAGCTTGGAATTTTGGTGCTGAGACAAACCAGTCTCATAAACATAATCAGTTTTAAGAGGCTTGTTAATTGCCTGAAACTTGAGTTAAGTGCAAGCATTTAGTAAAAAGCTTCTGTAACTGATCTCATTTTCTATCTCAACAATCCGTGAAAAGACTTGAAAAGAGTACGGACTGTGAACGATTTTGTAATGTTTTTTGATCCCTCATAATCCCTAACGGTTATTGCCTGTGAAAAGAATTATTTCAAAAAGATTTACATTCTTTCCCACACAACTTTTTTTTACTGTATTTGCTCTAGATAAGAGTGGTTATATAAGAAATGTAGAGATAAGTCACGTCAAGACAGTTCCAGATCAACATTAAATTAATTGCCCCATGTCAAACAAGCATGTTTTCCCCATTCCACTTTTTGTTTATTCGAGTTTTATGGAGCCAGTTGTAATTATTGACATAAACATGTCCCTTCTCCATTTGAGAGCATGACTCATTGGGGTGAAATTGTGCAAAAAATGAGAAAATAAAATGTTTAAATGTTGTACCTGACCAATGCCCCTGAAGAAAGCGTTGAGGAATTTTGGAAATATCCATCCCAGTCCATTTTTTGAGGCAAGGAAAGTGTCGAGACCCTTGCAGTCCCCAACATAAGGGGTCCACGGGTTGGTCTAAATTAAAATAAATTAATTGCTCATCATTAATTTGGCATCCAAAACATGTTTTCAATCTGCCAGACGGAATATTTTAACACTCATTGCATGTGCACAACATGTTGCGTAAGTCCCCCATTCCAAAATATTGCTAACGGACAGATCTTAAATTGAAGGGCTCTTTCAAAGAAAGCTGTTCGTTGATATTTTACTCTCGTTTTTTGTATATTACAGAAGAGGGTAGCCAATAAATAAGGGACCCTTCAAAGAAAGAAAGGAGCCCTTGGTTCGTATAGAAAAAAGGAATATGTGAGGATGAGAAGCTGAAAGGAGCTTAATTGATGGGGAACTTGAGATGCCCAAGATCTCTAACTTGTTGAATGGTTGCTTTTGTAATTTGAGACTTTTTTTGGCCGTTTGGAATATGCACAACTTATTATAATGAGGAGATCTCAGTTTACATTTATTTTGTAGGTCAGTGAAGGAGAAAATGAGATTCTTTGAATTTAATTTTTTTAACTGTTTAACCGACTTACTGGGAGTTTATTGAGATAGAATCTCCGATTTGTGGGCGTGGGCCTGTTGGGCTCGTACGAGTTTGTCCCGTTCTCCGCCATTGTTAATTAAATGCACAGATAAATGTGGAGTAATTTGTTTACCACTTGGCTCTAACTATGGAGGCTCTAAAAATAGAGTTGTTGTTGATCTTTGGGAGTTTTGGTTGAGACTGAGAGTCCAGCGTCTCAATTCACCGAACAAAAGCAGTGGCTGTTGTGGTAGCCTAAAAAGCCCCTCACATTCATCTTTTACGCAACCCAACAAATCCTTGTCCCTTTTTCTACCAGACCCTCGCCTTTCCCTATTTTTTAAGGCTGTGTATGTGATGTGTAAAGATTTAAAGATCTCCAATAATGCATAAGAAAGATACAAAGCATCTCTCAAAGATCCACTTGAAGAAAAGATTTAGAAAAGGAAACATTTTGTTGGCCGTTAATCCCTGACTTTAGTTAATCTCCCGTTTCCTGTCTCGTCCCTTTAAAAAACGTCCCCCACCCACACAAACCCATATACTTTGGGGCATTGGAGTGGAAACGGAAAATTATGAACCAGAAAAAATGTTGAGGAGAGGGGACTTTGTCTCAACTTGCCTCTTTAAACAACTTTCTCCCTTAATTAGCGTTGTCTTACGTTGGCTGAGCCGCAGAAGGGAAGTCTGCTGGTTAGCTTCGCTTTTTGTCCGCACTCCTCCCCCTTCCCCCCCTTCTCCACGTCCAACTCCTTCTCCTTCCAATTCCCACTTCCAAATCCCATTCTGTGTAAAAAGGCTATGTTTTGTGGGAGTGACGACGGAGGAAGATGATTTCGCAATGCCCTCAGCATTTTCTCTGGCGTCCGTTTTTATAGCCCACTTAGTTAGTTACCTATGTGGAGGCTTTGAATCTCTTGGGATAAATTATTGCCACTAATTATTAGTAGTTCCACCTCAGTCCATAGGGATATTTTCTAGGGTAGTAAAATATGCAAACTATCTGCTACTGTGTTCTACTATGAAGTATTATATAGTGCGCCATATTAATCAGATACATTAATTGCGGCTACAAATCATCGTAAACAACAATTTTGATAGACATTAAGCATTCGGTCGTAAATGCTCAAAATTTTCCATCGTAAATATATACCTAGTGGCCCTTAAAAAATATAAAATTAGACACAACAAGGCAAAAAATATTTATTTTTGGTGATGCGAGCACACAAGTGTTTAGGTATCATTTTGGCTTTTTAAATTTCATAAACACTTCATCAATATGACAATTAGTGAAATGGTGTGTGTGTGGCAGGTTGAGGGATGGCTTGTTGGAAATTGGGAAATTATTACAATTAATCAATTATTCAATCCACTCTCAACTAATTTCCAATTGAGATCCAGCAAAAGCAACACCTTTTTTGCGTGTTCGTGTCCAATAAACTTGCCTTTTTTTAAACGATGCACATGAGTTAATGGTGAATGGATGCAAATGCAGAGAGCTGTTCCATTTAACATTTTCTAGAAATATCTCGAGCGTTATCTAAGGATTGCGCAAACGAGAGCCTGCAATTATATAATTCACGGATTATAGAGTTACGTTTTAATGGCATTCAATGAATGCTAATAAATCGCTGCAACTTTGAACGCAATTTGAAATTTGACTAATGGAATCCTAAAACTGCCAGGAAAATTTCCATCCGACGTAAAGTAGAAAGTATCATGCACAAACACGGACAATTTATACAATTTACGAATGTCTTTAAATTTGTCAATAAGAAAAGGAGCTAGGTTAGTTTTGTTTACTTGTACTTTGCTCTATTATTGTTGAAAGCACAAAAGTCAATACAAATTATGCTCAGGTAAATTATCAAAAGAAAAAAAAAACTTTTATAATGGAAATTAATGTAAAACAAAAGCAAGTTATCACGTCCACATCAAAATGTAAATGATCTTGTTATTATGTCCTTTTCAGCTTTTGTCCAAACACCAACTTGTTATCAAGTACAATAATATGAATCTGTCATTTACTTTGTTAATCTTCGTCAGGGAAAACCTGGACGATGAGTTTGCGAGAAGGAAGATATTGGAAGTGATTTTTGAGGAAAATATCACTTTGGTAAAAAGGTTTGACGCTGTGCATGTTAATTTGTCGTGCCTGAAAAAAATATGAATTATTTTGTGTAAATAAAAATGATTTTTGAATTTACTAAAATGAAAATACCTTTTCTACAAAGTCCTTTTCACTGATTTCAATAGGAGGTCGTGAATTTCTGTATTTTGACTGAAGGTAAGCAGCATTCTCGTTGGCCATTTGTTTGAGAAGGAAGAAAAGTAATTCATTGTTATCCTTCTTGAAAGAAAGATACCGGTGAAATTGCTAAAAACAAAAAAATATATATATTGAAAATCTTTTCATAATATGAATAAAATTTAAGTATCGGTACCCTGCGCATAACTCGCATTACGGAGAATTTTTGAGTCTCAATGAAGCTTTCCAGCATTATCCGGATGGCCATATTAATGTCGTCATCTATCACTGCTGGTCTAAGATGCATTTTTGCGTGTGCTTCGGACATTCGAATCATGCTCTCAATGTGACGAACTGTAATGGGAATACTCGCAGTATTCTGCAAAACAAATTAATATTTATGTAATATTATGTAATAGCTAATTAATACCAGTTAATAGTAGATAATATAATAATAAAACTGACCATGGATTCTCTACGAAGCTCACTGTACAACTTTGCAATTCTTTCTTCGTCCATTTGATTTTGATAGAGTTTGGGATGAACCTTTTCTCTTGCGTAAACAATATACTTTCGAAGAAGTTCTTGTGGAATCTTTTCCACATTTGCATACGGTGTTCCCTCATCCATTTCAGCCATCTCGCTCTCACCCACAAACTCCCCATTGTTGGTTGGGGTTCCTGCTCTCTCGTCCAGACTATTCACTTCGTCATCAGAACCATCGTCCTCGTCATCCTCTCGCTTTTTGTTTGAAGGGTGGTGACGAATATGAGAGTTTACTACAAACTTTGCAAGACGCTCATCTTGTTCTGGATCAGGCGTATCTCGGACCACGCACAGAATATCAAAACGAGATAAAATAGGCTCAGACAATTCCACCTATATTAAAAAGCTTGTTACAAAATAGCCATCAAAATATATATGAAAATTTACATTTTCAGCAAAGGTGAGAGATGAGTCATATTGACCTCCCAATGGATTTGCAGCAGCCATAATGGAGCATCTGGCCTTTAATGAAGTTACAATTCCAGCTTTTGAGACACTGATGCTCTGCTGTTCCATAGCTTCGTGAATACTTGTCCTGTCCGAGTCAGTCATCTGTTATTTGATTTAAATATAAATTAGTTTTCATACTTCTCATAGCTTGAAATCTAATTCTAATTTCAATCCAAAGTACCTTGTCAAACTCGTCAATTAGACAGACTCCTCTGTCGGCCAAAACTAATGCCCCTGCTTCCAGAGTCCATTCCTTTGTAAGGTGAGAACGTTGGACATAAGCAGTGAGCCCAACAGCAGACGCACCTTGTCCTGTAGTGAAAATGGCTCTTGGGGAAATTTTTTCCACAAACTTGAGAAATTGAGATTTTGCTGTTCCAGGATCACCGCACAAGAGTACGTTGATATCTCCTCTCACTCTGTGTTTGTCGCCTGGATTTTTTTCTTCGCCACCAAAAAGAGCCAGAGCAAGGGCACGCTTGATGTCATAATGTCCGTAAATTGAGGGAGCAATGCTGGCTACAATTCTGTCAGCAATATGGTCATCTTTACTAAGCGCAGTAATGGTTTTAATATCGTCGTCAGTAAGATGGTCAACTGCGGATCGATCGTCCTTCTTCAAAATGTGGTTAGCCAAGATTACAGTGGAGAAAACGGGAAATCCTTGCTTTACATTCAGTGATCCATCATAGTTGTTTGTGTATGTTCCTAGAAATTGTGAAATTGTAGTTAGTTTGTTTATTAAAATTTGTAATACTTTTATCTAAAGTTTAAAGATTATCCACCTGTAACTTCAATTTCGTCCCCTGGTTTGCATAAATCCGTGAGATCTCCTTGGCAGATGACATCTTTAGACCTAGGAAGACGCCCTGCAGGGACCTTTCCTGGAGACTCTTGAATTACAAGTCTCTGGTAATTCTGATAAACAGTTTTCTCAATGTTCAAAGTAAATGGACCGTTGCGCTGACATTCTACACAATTAGTTGGTTTGACTTCCATGTCTTGAGTTTGCACAAAAGGGCCCATGATAAAGCCACAATTGGCACAGTTGAAAGTCGCAACGGAAAGTTGTGGGAGAACAGAAGTAGACGAGGTCACAACCCCAGCAACTCGAATGAGCTGGTTGAGATGAAGCTGACGAAGAGTTCGAATATTTTCCAAGAGTGGAAGATTCGCAATCCGAATGTGATATTCCTGACGAACATCTTTGTAATTTTTATACAGCACTCCCACCACGTCCTTTAGTCCCTTGTCCATCACTTTAAATAGTTCCAATGGAGCTTCAGGGAGAAAAAATGCCAATGTTTGCTCTCCATGTGCAAGTTCACTGTAGCAAACTTCAATACTCGCTTTTCCACCTGAGTAATTAAACAAAGTCACAAACAAAGTAATAAAAAAATATTTTAAAAAAAAATTACATTCCACCATGCGTCGAATCCTTTCACGAAATACTACATTTCCCTTCTCATCCACAAACGTACGGAGAAATTGTTTGAAACGATTAAGGATTTCATTTCGTGTCCCTGGGAGTTGAACCCAGTCCGTGACGTGCATTCCACGGGTATCTTCTAGATTTTCGATTGATTCCAAACCTTCGTCCTCCTTTCCATCATCCATATCCTCGTCACCGTCCTTATGGAAGCGTCGTCGAGCACGTCGTGGCAATGACTCATCATCATCGTCATCATCTATTTGTTAAATAATATATTAATTTGACGTGTTTTCAATATATATATAATATATTTTTCCAAAAATACCGTAGAGAAGGCCACGACGCATAGTCTGAGTTCTCCCTTCAGCCCGATCACGTCGTCGCATTTCTGCTTCCACCTCCAAACGCTCCCCAAATGAAAGTTCAGAGACATCTTCATCATCGTCCAACATCTGAGGGTCATAACGATCCTGCCCTGGCATTGGTCGATAGTCCCTATTAAAATCATACGTTAAATATTTAATATTTAATAAAAATTATTTGGATCTAATTAAATACCGTTCCATGTTGTCTCCGAAAAGATCCTCGCCCTCAGACTCCTCTTCTCCACTTTCTGGTCTCACCACCTCCTCACCCTCCTCATCTGGGAAAGGACGGGGGCTTGGACTTCTGGCTTGTCGCCGACGCCCTGCGCCAGCCCCTCCGCGTCTTCTTGGAGAACCTTCCTGAGATCTCATCCCTTCATCATCCGTCGAGTCCATATAGCCTGCGAGGCTGTCAGGGGACGTGACGTTGTCCGCACGACGGGCTTGAGGAGGGGTCCTTTGAGCAGGCGTCCTTTGTTGTTGTTGTCCAGGCTCATCGTCCTCGTCATCCGTCGTGTCCGCGTATCCAGCCAAACTATCTGGGGATGGGGCGCGTTCTGGGGGAGGAGCACCACCTCTTCGTCGTCGGCCACTCATTTTTCACTGAAAAACGAGAAACTGATAAAACTAATTTTAAATGAACACTTGGATCTCTCTCTTACCTGTGGTGGGGGTGTGGTTTTGTGGGAGTGGTTGGGTTAAATTTATAATGTTTGCAAGCGAGTTGTTGAATGAGGCAACAAGTTGAAGAAGACAAAGAGCTTTGGCCGCATTCCCGCAACAAATTCCCTCACAACTCTCCTCTTTGTCCAACTCAATCCACTAATAAGCATTTTCATGCCAAACAAAAATATGCAAAAATTAACCAAGTTATGAATTTATTTGTTTGAAAGTCTTTATTTTCTGCTAAATATTCATAGAATATATTATTTGTATTAGGTTACTGGAAAATAGAAGTTTTGAAAATTTCACCTCAAGAAAAGCTACCCGAAATTCCAATATGTTTGTGCGAAGAATATTTAAAATTCAGATAAAGGTATATTTTTAATTGTTTCTTTAATTTGCCGAGCATTGTCCCAAATATGTATGTTTGCGTTCACACAAACCAAGATCCCGTCTTTATGACCTTCTTCCAGAATTTTGTGAAGCCGAAAACCTTTGCGAGCAAACACAAAATCTGACTCTGTCAATCTAGAAAACCATTATTTTTTAAAAGTTTGATGCATAACTAGAGTTTGTACTTGTAGTGTTTGGATACCTCGAAGCGGGGCACACATCATTTGTTCCGTCTCCGACGTAACAAACATGGTCAAAAGGTCCCTCCTTGTCAATAAAATTGGCCAAAGCTCTTCCTTTGCACAGGTTTTTGGGACACATGTTGCATTCGTGTCGTTGTTCTCCATCATGAGGCTTTATCTGAAGATATCCTTGGGGCGACACAAACGCCTTGTTTGTAATGAAGGGTATCTTGAGACTATCCATGGGACGTCTCAAATTTGCCGAAGATATGAGACCAGAGAGCACATTGCTAATCCCAAAGTCATTGGCGTCAGAAATCACAACCATTTGCGAATTTGGTGACATTGGGAAGTGTTCTTGGAACAGATAACGAAGCAATTCAGGGACGCCTTAATAAAGGAAATCAGTTACAGTTGATTTTTATCTATTGAGTAAAAAGGAGGTCTACCGTCAACTGGCGGCAGGTTCTTCAGGAGCTTAGCCATCGTCTTAAGACTGACATCGTGCTCCACATAAATGTACTTGAATATGGCATTCATGTAATCTGTCCAATAGCTACCGTCAAAGAGGGAGGAGATTTGTGAGGGAATTGGGGAGCCGAGGGAAGCAAGCGCCTCGTCAGAATCCACGTTAATCAACGTGTGGTCCATGTCGAAGGCAAAAAGTACCCTTTTGGGTTTAATCCTGTTCCCTTCCTCCATTGTGTTGTACTGAAATGGATTTTTTGCGAAATATGCATTTTATACATATATTCTCTCATACAAAGATTATTATTGATTATCGATTTGAAATGCATCTACATTATATAACGACATAAATAATAATTAATTGTTAGATTGGCAAAAGCTGCCAAAACTTAATTGAAATTTCCCAGAATGTTTAAAGTGTTTATACTCGACATTTTTTTGTCGAGTTGTCAAACGAAATGATTGATGATAATGATCGTCATCCTAGTTTCAAGGTCTAATTCTGGAAATATCTGGGATTACTTTCTGATAAGCGTGAAAGTTATAAAAGCCCATGAGGACATGTCACATCCACTACATTTGAGCTATCATGGCGTCCCTCCATTTTATCTTCGTCCTAATATTGTCTGTCTCCTTTGGCCAGGCTGTGCGCCAAGAGTTGCAGATATTTACTAAGGAGGATGCACAAGGTAGCAGCGTCACATTCAACTCAAAAGAGGCAGACTTGGATAAATATAGAGGATTTTTGAATAATGCAAAGTCCTTTTGTCTTGTGGGATGGTATGCAACGCATAATTATTAATAGCTTGCTTATTTTGCTAACATTTGATTTCAGAATGCAATTTTATTTTCCCCAGGTGGTATTTTTATGGGGACAAGAACTTTGAACCCTACATTTACACAACTGGCGGCCCCCTTTACGACCGAACTTGCGAAAACCGTGTCTTTTCAGACGTCAACTCCTTTCGATATGTGGGGCCTCTGGACACCCAAACGGTGTCCATTTCAATATACAACAGGACGAGCAGTGGGGCTCACGGGGGGCGGGAGGTCTTGCTAGTTGGCTCAGGGGAAAATCAACGCTTCAACAATTTAGGGTTCCATCCAACGGGGGTCCTGCTTTCGGGGAACTCTTCCTGGACCCTTCACCAACACAATAATTTCACGGGGAAATCAGTTTGCTATACTGGGAGTGAAGAAATGATTTACTTTACTTTGGAAGAGGATTTCGAAGCTATTTCAAGGGCGTCTGAAGGCTGCACATCATCTCGAGTGCATACTTAACATGTATACCCATTATTTGTTGCTAAATGTTAATATCATTCTTATCTGACTTGATGTGATAATATACTAATAAATACAAAAGTCCACTGATAACCGACTTTTGCATCAGTCTTTCTTTCTTGTCATAGCCATTTAAAGGTGTTCCAAATTGCAAAAACATTCCAAGTTTGCAAAATGAATTCTACTGCTACGGAGAAGATGAAAATGGTAATATTCTACAGTTCTGTGAGACAGGGACGGATGAACGACAGGTTGGGCAAGTTTGTTAAAAAGGTGGTGGAAGAAAATGGGATGCAAGCAATCGTTTTTGGTAAATAGCATATAGCATATTTATAACACTGCTAATAACTATTTATTGCAAAGATCCACAAAATAAAAAGTTTGAAATGCTGAAACAACCATTGCACTGGATGTCAAAAGCGGATCAAGAGGCAGCCCCGTTTTGGTTAAAAGATGCAAACCAAGTTATCTCCCAAGCTGATGCATTTATGATTGTTACAACGGAATATAATTGTGGGGTTCCTCCAGCTCTAGCAAATATGTTGGACCATTTTAATCCAGAATCCTACAGACATCGACCTTGCGGAGTTGTGACCTACTCTTTAGGTAGATTTCTTACACAGATTTTAATTTGTTAAAGACATGCACATATTTAATTTTGATAGGGAGTTTTGGAGGCTCCAGAGTATCAGCACTGATAACCCCCATGATTTGTGAACTGGGAATGTTGACTGTCCCCGTTCCAGTAATTGTTCCAAACGTAAGCGAGCATTTTGGAGAGAACGGAGAATGCAAAAGTCCAAGAATCGCTGCAAACATCAGCCATCTCGTCAAAATGACCAAATGGTACGCAGAGGGGCTAAAGAGCCATTTGCTCGCAAGTAGACCACCAACTAAAACACAATAGTTTTAGAAAATTGAAATAAACTGAATATAAAATAAAATAATTCTTCTTTAGTGAGCTAAAAATTATTATTAATCATCTTGTCCATTCAGTAGTTAAATGGCACTTGACGAGAGATAACATAACTGACCTTCATCAATATACAAACTAATATTTTTGTTGTATCCATCTTCTTGTCCATTTTCTATCATTTGTCAATAAAACTTTGCAAAGCAAGAATCAATAAATTAAACTGTCACCAATGTCACGCCATCAAAATCATCAATATTGTCACCTCGTCCTATTCAATCCTTTGGTAATAATTTGTTATTTTTTTTTAAATAATTTACATGCTTTATTAATACGATTTATTAAAAGCTTCTAGCCAAAATTGTGGAAAATGTGGAAAACGATGAAGCATCAATTTACAAGCTTCGAAGTGTCTGTCTCTTTTGGTTCTTCATAATTTCAAAGGAAATGGAAAGTAAGAAAAGATGTTGGGTAAAATTAGATGCTAGCGATCCTGCTCAAGATTTAGACCGAATTGAAAAACTAAAAGATTTAATGATAAAGGGAAACAATTATTTTCCGAGCTGGTTGTTTAGAAGGGTGGAGTTTGCAAAATGCTATTTGCGCAACAGCTCTCATGAAAATTTTACATTTTTCAAACAAATTTCCCCATACATAAAACATTTAAAATTGGTGGAAATGCGGAGAGAATTTGCTGCAACTCTTGTGATCCAAGAAGAACACACTCAACCAATTTATCGAGTGGTAATTTTCTTAACATATCAATTGAAAGTGATATTGGGGCAGACTGAGATTCATGAAACATGTTTCCTTAATCCTAGATAACTGTGTTGGTCGATAACTGTCCCCTTTTGGAGGAGCTTGAAATAGAAGATGACAATGTCCACTGGACCTACTTCCGTAATAAGAAGCAAAGCAAGTTGATGGAGTTTGATGAAACGCTCCAGCTTTTCAAAAGAGGTCCTATAAAAAGGCTGCATGTATTTTCAAGAGTAAAGCGGGCTTTTACCCCCACGCTTCTAGTGCACCAAATAATGTCAGAATTGTGCGACCGCGACGTGCAAACTAATTTAAAAATAGCGTTATCACCCTTGCAAATTAATTTGTAATGATGCTAAAACCTTATGTAATAAACCTCAGCACTATAATATAGCTCAATACACAAATTTTATTAAGAATTGAAGGGAAACTAACAAACCTAGACTAGTAAGGTAGAGTTGGGCGGAAGAGGGTTCATCTGTTGTTTGTGGCATTTCCCACTCGATTCCTGAAGCCTTGCAAAGCTCCCGCACTTTTGAGGGTTCCTTGTCTTTAAAGATGCGTTTTGCTGTCTCCTTCCCTTCCAGGAAAACGAGGCCGATTGCGGCCTCGAAATGAAAGTTCATGTGACAATGGAGAAGCCAAAGGCCAGGGCTATTTGCCCTGAAACGAAGAACGACCCAACTGTCGAATAGAACGGCCATTGTCTCCTTTCTAACCCCTGAGCGGAGTTTAGACCGATCTCTATCTTCAACAAAGGGGCCGTCATGAAGGGCCCCATAGCCCATCACCCAAAACGTGTGGCCGTGTAAATGAAATGGATGACCCGAATCTCCATAGTCATTTATAATCAGTTCCACCACCTGCACAACCCAGATTTAGTAACCTTTTCATACAAAAGACATTGAGAGAGAAAGCATTTCTTACATAATCATATCCAAATCCATTTATTTCAATAGGATTAAGGGACTCTGGCAATACCTCGTCGTTAAGCATCTTGATGAAAGCTGGTTTGTCCAGTGTGGACACGTCATAGGTAATATTGTTAAATCCAGGTTTGTGTGTATTGAGGGGATCGTCAATGTGGGGGATGTAAAGGATGATGCTTTGATTGACGTAACTTGGAGCTACTTCGTCATTGTAAGGGATGCAGTCCATGTAGTTCAAAGTCACAGGGTTTTCCTCTTCCGTTGTATTGGGGAAGGGGGGACTGGCCAAGGGCAAAATCATGGGGTCGTCTCTATAATAGTCAAAGCCGTTCACTTTAGGCATCGTCTCATCCAATAAAGATAGAATCCCATCTAAAAATTGGCTTGCATTATGGGGGAAATGTGAGACTGGGACTGTTTTCAGTCCAATTTTGCTTACCATGATTTTCTGGTCGCCCCTGTTTTTTTATCATCCCTTTGTTGTTACTACTTGTCTGTCTCTTATCCACTTTTATTGTCTCTTCCGTTGGTTGCTTATAGCGTAATACAGCCAGAGTTGTTGGATTATCAAACTGTGCCTCAGGGTAAGGGTTAATGTTTGGAAAGTCCCTTTTAAACGTAGACAAATCTGCCCAAGACCGGATCCAGTACTGGTCTAAATCTCCATCCATTTTGACCAAGAAGGAATACCTCGTACCCGTTGAAATTGTTACCCGATCTGCAGGGGCCACCCGTACCTATTATGTATGTATGACGTATGTATGATCCTTTAAAATTTAAATCCAACGTTTGCTACAAATTAAAAAAAAAAACTAACGGTATCCACTCCATCCGTTTCAATTGTTTCCAGCTTGTGGCCATCAATGGAAAGGACATAGAGAACAATTGTGGCTGGATTTGCGACCCGGAATCTATAAGTTTTTCCTTTCTCTACTTCAAACAACTGGTATCTTTCTTTATAGCTTGGGTCACATGACATATTCTTTAGGGCTGCATACTCACAAGGATAATACCCTCCACCTAGATACATATTTATAACGAATATGTCGAATTCCATTTTTTATATTTAGGAGAAAACAAAATTAATTTAAGGGGAATACCATTAATAAGACCTGAATCTGGATAAGGCATCCCCCCTTTGCTGATTGAAGTGTTTTGATACCAGGCGGATAATTGAAGGGAAGGGATATGAAACCAGTCGCTGACTGCAATCAAAAACTCGCCGTCGTACTCATGAACTTCAGGGACATTGTCGATTATCAGAATCCCCCAAAGACCTTCCCCATACTGACCCGTGTGATGGGCATGGTACCAATATGTACCGGATTGATGGACTTGGAAACGGTAGGTGTAGCTAGAGTTTTGGGGGATATCACACTGCATCAACATCCTGGGGCCGTCTTCCCAAGGGGTTAGATATTGCTCAATCCCATGCCAATGAAGTGTCGTTGTTTGACCATCTTGAATATTGTTCGTCACGTGGATTGTCAATATGTCATTCAGCTCGGCCCGAAGTGTAGGGGCGGGGAATTGACCGTTGACCCCTAGGATTTGTTTGGGAACCCCATCTGGTGTTCCTGGGAAGTAACTTATGGTTAAATTGTATTCGACCTCTTTGTGCCCCAAACTACTTATGGGGGCAAGTATCAGAAGAAGAAAGTGAATGAGATTAATATGCATTTTCTTCTAATTTCAGTTCTCTATTTAATGGCCTGCTTTCGTTGTTTCGATCAATTTATATTAACCAAAATCGTTGTTCCCCACTTCCAAGAGCTTAGGTGGGATTGTTGCATTGAGCAATGTTAGTAATCATTTCATTGAGCTGGAACTAAATAGTCCCAGAATTTTTTCAGTCAAGTACTTGGCATAAATTCTACGAAAGCACTAAATTTGACCAATTATGAGCTGCCATTGCGCAATTGGTACTTTTCTTGTACATGTCAATCATTGATAAGAACACAATGTGACAGTCGTTTTGAGGTGATGAATTACATAGAAATACGTGGAATGAGTCAAGGTGCATCCATTTGAACTTGAACTCACCTCTGATATCTCAATTATTATTATATAATAGGTTATGTATGCCAGTGGGTAATAACTTGTAATATGTCAGAATGATAAGTCACATAGAACGATTTCCACTTGAACCGACAAAATAAATGCATTGTTTTTCATGTACCTAAATGGATTTTATTGTTCCAAATTAAAAGGAAAGCAAAAACAATAAAATGTTATTCATTTAGTCAACAAGATTTCCTCAAGAGCATTTACAAACTTGTAGACATCAGCAAATGAATTGTAAAAGGGATTTGGGGCAACCCGAATACAATTGGGCTCTCTAAAGTCCACCATCACCCCGGCTTCTGATCTTAGCCGTTCAAGAATCGTCCTTGGACTAGACGAACTGAAAATTAAGGACAATTGACAGCCCCTTCGCCCTCCTTCTGAAGGACTTATCACCTCAAAATGCTTTTCCCCATTTCTTTGAATTTCCCCCAGCAATGTGGCCATATATCCTGAAAATTATTTAGTTACTTACAATTAGCTATGCACAATTTGATTCTTTTACTCTTTATGCTCTAACCAGTCAAAAGCCTGCTTTTCCTGGCGAAAGCTTCCATCCCCACTTGGTCATATATATCCAGGCTTGCTCTTAAAGCGGCGAGGCAAAGAATTGAGGGATTTGAAAGTGCGAAACCCGAAGCACCTTCAGCCAACTTTAGATCCGGCTTCATTAGAAATCGCGTCGTCTTATCATGACTCCACCAGCCTGCGAGACGCTCAATGCTCAAATCTTTCCCGTGTTTCTCTTTTACGTAGCAGCCCCCAATTCCCCCGGGACCAGAATTAAGATACTTGTAAGTGCACCAAACAGCAAAGTCACAGCCCCACTTGTTTAGTTTGAGGGCAATGTTCCCTGCGGCGTGGGCCAGATCAAATCCAACGATGCAGCCGTGGGATTGTCCTACTCTGGTTATATTCTCAATATCGTATGCTTGTCCTGTGTAGTAATTTACCCCACCGAGGAAAATGAGGGCAATGCTATCTCCGTGTCGTTCTATTTGTTCCAAGATATCAGCGTCTTGGATAATGTTGTCTGAAGGATTGGACGGTTCCAAAACGAGAAGGGATGTTGATGGATTGTAGCCATGATGTCGAATATGACTTTTTACAGCAATCTTTAATAAAAAATTGTTTTCATTGATATTCATATTATACTACTTTTTTGCTTTATGACAAAAATTACAGTATCAGAGGGAAATGCTCCATTTTCCATCAAGATTTTATTCCTGTTTTTTGTCGGACGATAAAAAGCGGTCAACATTAGATGAATGTTTACAGTAAGGGAGTTCATTAAAACTATTTCCGAACTTTTTGCCCCAACAATTTTTGCCATTGAATCCACGCAAGTTTCGTCGTAAGTTACCCAAGGGTCTTCCCCCACAAAATGCCCCTCAACCCCATTTTCTTCCCACCGTTCCAATTCTATATTTGAAAAACTTAAAATTTCAATTTGGGCAACTTACGACTAAAGCAGCGAATTATATATACCTTTTGAAATGTATGCTTTAGTTGCTTTTGGCTGAAGGCCAAGGGAATGGCCGCATAAATACACAGCTTGTGAATTATGCGAAGCGCTAGCACGAGGAATGTAAAATAGGTCACGGTAATTCTTCAGCGGATCTGCGTCGTCCATTTGGCGAGCTAAGGATTCGTTCAAATTGCTTGATGGGGAAAAGCCATTTTCGTGACTCGCCTTTTGGAAGAAATTTGATTGGATTTGAGTGTCCATGTTGAAACAACCGAGTTCGGCTTGAAAATGAAAATAAATTCGAAGGTCAGTTGCTATTTAGTATTTAATGATCGATGGACATTTACCGTAATCAGTCGATCAACATCCATAATCTTTGCATTTACTCAAAATGGGTAGTTATCCCAATATCTTCGTTAATGAAACTTCGTTAATGCACATTTCAATTAAATTATCCGAGGGAAAATGAATTTGAAATGCATGTAGATTATTCAATTTTGTGAAATAAAACAAAAAATCTCACTGTGCAGTGTGCATTTTTTGTTACATTTTTTGTTACATTATATTTTCGACCAAATATAGTCTAAATACTCTGTTAATACATCAATTTCTTTTACAAATGAGCAAATACGTAAAATTATAAAATTTCAATTTTTAGGCTAAATTTTTTTTTCAAATTCAAACCCCCACCATTTCTAAAATTCTCAACCGATTTTGCTCATCTTTGAACTCATCCAAGCTATTGAGTAGTAGAACACGTGCGTCTCCAAACAAAGTTTGGAGACGATCGGTGAAGCCGTTTGGGCCCTATCGTGTCACAGACAGACAGACGGACAGACAGACGGACAGACAGACGGACAGACAGACACTGTGGTTACATAAGCCCTGGGTCGGGCTAAAAAACAGAAAGAAAAGATTAACATTTTAGGATAAGAACAAAAAATTGAAACTCTTTTACAAAGTTACAAAGTTACAAGTAATTTGCGTCAATATATACATATGCTGGAAAGTATGTTTTTATATGCCCAAATTATTTTTTATTGTTATAAAAATTCTCGTAATTTATTATACTTTTATCGGACTATTTACAAATCTTAGAAATCAAATTGCGTATTTCCTTTCCTTGAGCTCATAACGTATTTAATGTGCTCATGCTTGTCCAAGAAAAGAGCCGCCACTGCAGAATCTTTTTTCATATCTTGCCGCCATTCCTCAAAAGTTGGCATCATTTTCTTGGCTGCATTAATGTCGTATACAATGTTTTTGTGGATCAGTTTTATTATTGGCAACCTTTAATGTGGACAATGAAAATATAAAAGAGCCTAAATATTAACAAAATTTAAGTTACCTTTCTATGAATGGCCACATCATATAATCCAGCATCCCGGGATGTGAATCCCCTGCATTATGTAATAATTGTTTATTATATCTTATTATATATATTTTTATGCATCTAAAATTATAAAATTAACCGGAAAAGTATTTGGTGTCTCTTTTCTCAAGTTCTT
>JAQIXN010001329.1:0-19640 GCA_034698145.1 Proisotoma minuta
TTCCCAAACCGTTACTTGCCCCCAACAAAAGAACATTTGCAATCAACTATTTGCAAAAAAAAAAAAACAAATGTTATTGTTATACAAGTACTATCGTGCTGCATGAAA
Organism: Proisotoma minuta; assembly: GCA_034698145.1. Classification (NCBI taxonomy): domain Eukaryota; kingdom Metazoa; phylum Arthropoda; class Collembola; order Entomobryomorpha; family Isotomidae; genus Proisotoma; species Proisotoma minuta. The sequence continues at coordinate 109 of JAQIXN010001329.1, forward strand.
GATGGTAGTGACCTGATTAAAGAACAGGGGTTGTTTTCTCCCTTTCCATGCAACCACGGCCGTATGCGAAATAAATATGGATATGGAATATATAACCGCAACTTCAAATCTAACGGGAAGTGTGATCCAAATTAAAAAGGATTCCAACATGACCCACCCAAGGCCCACCCTAAGGGCCAAATTGTCACTCCGCACAGCAATGGGAACAAGAATCAAAGCCGTCCACATAAAGACGGCGATGGGTGGCGCAAGCGAAGAGTTGACGAGTTTTTTGTTTTGGAGTAAAATGAGGACGACAAGAACGCCAAGACCACAAGTGCTCATCACTGCGGCCACAAACAAAGAAGTTTGTCTTTGCTCAGTCTCGTTGTTTCCACTCCCATTTGCCTGCTCCTCTAAATTAAATTTGTTTTGTCATACGTAGATAAATATATACTTTTGGCTTTTTTAAGACCAAAAAATACCTGATCCGATTAAGCGTTCAGATTCATTATGAAATGTTGAGTCTGTCCACCACAAGACATGACTTAAAATTTGCAAAAACGTACTCAATCCCATTCCTATTACAAAACAGTAAAAATTGTCACTCCTTTTTTCCGAGATGATATGACCAAGGTAAACTTTTTCGATTTTGGAATCACTAAAACGTCGTCCCCTCTTCAACTTATCTGAAGCCATCTTCAGAAGGAGTTGAAGGTTCATGAGACTCTGCCAATAAAATAATGCGACTGAATGAGCAGAAATCATGGGGACATTCGCTAGTACATAATATCTTCGTGATTCATTGCAAGTAGACTGAATAAACTTATCCTAAATTTACTGAAAGCTTAATTTGGCATGTTTTCGTTTTGCAACAAACAACAAACTAAACTATTCCTAAAAATAAAAGATTATGATAGTAACAACTTATTTTATTAGAGTTTATAAGTTTTTTTATACATATTAAATGTGGCTTGATACTTGTGTTTAATTCAAGTATAATTGTATAATGTTATGTACTTTATAAATAATTCTTAAGGCAATCATTCCACGATATATATATTTAACGAAATCTTCTTGCGGCTTTCTTGATTCTTCTACCACCCACGTCACCCCCTCCAGTGCCAGCGCTATAAATAACGAATAATATAATTGTAAATAGGTAGTTTTAGATTTTTTATGACTTATAATTTAATTGTATGTACGTACCTAGGGGTTGACGAAAACTGAAAAAGTGCTGGCTGTGAGGAACCTGCAGGAGGGTTTGCAGCAGTTGCCCCAAAATTAAATGTCGACGAAGCCGGAGGTGGTGCAGTTGAACCAAAATTAAACGTTGAAGGTACTGCCGACTGTGCTCCAAAGTTAAAGCTCGGAGTTAAACTAAATTGAGAAGCAGGACTTTCACCCGCAGCCGGTGCAGATATTATTGTAGACGCTGTGCTGTTATTAAGCCTGTAAATGATTTAATTCAAACTTATTTATTATTTTAATAAATAATAATATTTATTTACCCTGTCGATGTTGAGGATCCAAAAGTTGGATTTCCGAAGCTGAACGAATTATTTGCAGGCGGCAGAGTGGACGATGACCCAAATCCTTCAGATGTTGGCAATGTAGTAGTATTGCCAAATTGAAATGCTTTATTTCCTGGTGGTTGTTGCGTAATGGAAGAGGTCAACGAAGGAGTACTTAATGGAGTAGGGTTTGCTAATTGAGGTTGCTGTTGTTGTGAAGCTTTCACTGCAGCACTAGCATTTTTTAATGCTTCTAAAAATCCAGCGGCGTTATTAACCGGAGCTGCAGGAGCAGCAGGGGTTGGATTCATAGGAGGTACTGATGTCACATTTTCCTTGAGCTTCAAAGTTGGTGCATTTGAAGCAGATGAAAAATTAAACAGCGGGCCATGTTTTTTTGCCGGATCTTCTCCGTCCGCTCCTTCAGCGTGCTTTCTTTTTACGGGTGAAGCTGATGCAAATGACGGTGGATTAAACTGAAATCCTCCAGTAATTGATGGTGGTGAAGCAGCAGTAGCAGTTGTAGTATTAATGGGGACATTTGATAAACTTCCACTCTGCGTAGTACTTAAACTTCCTCCAAATGGAAAAGCAGTTCCAGAGAAAGAAGTTTTACTTTCCGATTTTTCAGTTGTCGTAGTTGTACTGCTGGGAAATGTTAATGACACCCCAGAAGTACTACTAGCAGTACTAACATTACTAGTATTATTTGATCCAAATGCAGCTATTCCACCACCTCCAAATGGATTTCCACTAGAAAAAGAGCTAGAGTTTGCAAATAGTGAAGTATTTGCGGCAGTTACTGGAGCCGCACTCTTGGTTGGGAAAGTGAAAGTTGAAGAAGTAAACGTTGTCGAAGAAGGTTGAGATTTTGCTCCGAATACAGGTTGGAATTTAATTTCACTTTGTGGCGTTTCTTCAGGTTTTTTATAATTTGAATCGAATTCATGTGGTCTAGGACTTCCACAGGTCTCGCAACTAAATTGCTCAAATGGATTTAGAGCAGGGCACACATCACATTGCCAATATTCTTTCGTTTGCTTTTTCTGTTGAATGGATTCTTCCATTTCAATAGGAGAAGATAAACCAAATTTAAAACCACTGCTGCTGCTATTGGTTGTGATTTTAGCCTGAACAGGTTTGCTTGCAGGTGCTCCGAAAATAAAACCAGTAGATGAAGAAGTTAAACCCGTGGGACCATTTGTCGTCGTCGTTGGTTTGATTCCAAACAGACCTCCAGAGTTAATGTTTTCACCTGCAGTCGAAGTTGAATCAGTTACTTTAGGGGCACCAAACTTAAACCCTGATGATGACTGTGTAGTATTGGTTAAAGAAGAGGTTGATGATCCAAATCCAAATTTGAAAGAAGAAGTCGCTTGACTGGATGGTGCTTTTGTTGACTCGGACGAGGATTTTCCAGTGGAAGGATTTGGATTGGGCTCGGAGCAACAGACACAGGCTGATGCTGAAGCTTCATTTGGGACCATACAAGTAGGGCATGACCATCTAGAAAAATTGAAGATATTATTAGTACTTTTAAATTTAATCATAATTTTAAAGAAACAACATACTTTGATGTAGTCATTGAAGCTGCAGATATTTTGACGTTTTCGATTTTGTTGGGATTTTCTGTAGCACAGCAAACACATTGAGCATCACTGACTTTGTTCGATACCATGCAAGTTGGACATTCCCATCTGAAATCAACAGAAAAGCTTTATTAAATTTTCATATATAAGACAAATTTTTCTCTCTAATAATACTTTTTGTCTGTTGTTGACATTTTGAAAGGACTATATTCTTTGATTTTAGACGAGGGATTTATTTCTTGATCACCATTTGGAAGTTTATTGTGTTTATTTTTGGCACTTTTTCCAGAGTCTACATTTTCTTCACCCCCCTCTTCTTCATTATCCCCATCTTCTGACGAAGAGCTCCCAGATAGCTCTCTATCCAAGTCCAATTTATATTGATCACTTCCCAAGTATTCATCGACATCTTCAAGTCTCCAGGGGTTGTCAAATTTGAATTCTCCGTTGGTGAGTGGACAGGTTTGTGCAATAATAAGAGCAGCAAGATTATTTTGATTGTTCTGATGTTTTTCCGATGCAATAGGATTCTTCTCTTCAGTAATTGTAGTAATCGAATTAGTAGTAGAGGTCAATTGTTGTTCTGTATTTGTGGATGAATCCACCATTTTCGGTTGCATGCTCAAGCACTTTAAAGACCAATTTGAGTTATCTAAAGGTCTAAAGCCTGAGGACGACTTTGGTAATAGGAGAGGACTCAAGGTTTTGGGGGGTCCACTAAATTTTGACGATGCCGACAATAAAGTTCCACTTGAATTCAGCATTGGGGACGCCAACGTCATCATGGGTTCTGCATCGATTATTGAGATAAAAAATATTATTTAACAAATTAAAGCTGTGCAATAAAGTAAAATTATTTTGATTTTCCTTACTTATCGAATCAATACGAACCCTGCCAGCGTTTACAACAGGAGTCGATATCGAAGCCAACGTATCCATAATTTTTTGGGCAGTAGAGGAAATGCCACTGTAGCCCATTATCCCTCCCCCTGACCTAGGCCTTTGGTCATCTTCTCGTTGGGCCCTGATGACGGGGACACTTCGTCGGAGGGAATTAGCTCTATCCCTCCCAAAAGAGGAAGAATAAGGGGAAAACCTACTTCCAGTAGAACTGTTCCCTGTGCCCCCGAGGGAAGACCTCGTATACTTTCCCCTGTGTGGGCCCCCTCCGCTAAGACTCGTGTTGAAGGGACTGGCCCCTGGAGAAGGCGTCGACGAATTTGTTCCTGGGGCGGCGGAATTATCATTATTATTATTCACCCCCAAATCTAACCGTGTCCTTTTGTATTCCATTTCACTATATTTATTTCCGAGTGGGTGTGTCTGTGGGTGGCTATTCAACTGGTAATTTTAACAATTAATTTTCTTCATTATTCGGTTTTTCGCAAGCAACGGAGCAACGTGAGTGGGAGAAGAGATTTTGAATGACGCCTGTCTTCAGCGTCTCACTTTCCCTCTCTCCTTCGTCGACACTTTCGACATGTCGTCAGGGTGGACGTCATCTGCGGAAAGGAGATTAGATAGTTGGCTTATGCAACACGTGCGTAGAAGCTGCGTAGTGGGTCCAAGGTCACCAATTTATATAGGACATGATGAGACTAATTTCCACATCTTTAATCTTAAAATACCCCATAACTATCCAAAGCGGTAGCACGACGACCCTGTTTTTGGTAATTTCTTGACGCATCGAGATATTCGACATCCGTCGCATAACGTAAGTACATTGTATTTGGTTTGCTGTTGTAATAATTTGTACAATCGTTTTGAAGATGCGAAAGAAAAATCGTCACCCGAGGTCTTCAGAAGAACCCAGCCCTGAAATTTTAATCTCAGAGTCAAACGAAGACGCCGGAAATGCTAAATCATGGGGGACTTGGGGGGTTAATTGCTTTGTTTGCAGTTCTCCGATATCTGAAGAGAGAGGAGGACAAGAACAGATAAGGACGCAATTGTTGGCTGACTTTGTCCTGGATTCGGAATTCAAACGAGAGTTGAAGGGAACGAAAGGGACAGAGTTTATCAATCAGAAACAAAAGTTTATTTGCGATTCGTGTTCAATCTCAGCCCAACAAATTTGGAGACTCACCGAACAAATCAGAGAAATCGAAGAAAAGCTTTCAGAAATTGTATTTTCCATTAAATCCACAATTAGACTGAGGCTTGAAACGGGAAAAAGCATCAGTAAACAAACTGGTAATTTTTACAAAAACTATTCATTTTCATTTCAATAATAATGTATTTTCTTTCAATTAATTTCAGTGCGCTCAGCAGCTGGAGAAGAATTTACCGTTTATCTGTTGGAAGAAACAAATGAAGAAAGCGCCGTTCAACAAGAAACTCCAAGAAGAGGAAGTCTTAGACAAAGTAAAATTAAAGCAAGAGAATTTATCAAGCTGAAAACAAAAGGGTTCAAAAATAACGAAACAGAAGGAAATGACAATGTCAAGGAAGAAGAGTCAGATCATGTTGATACTCAAAGAAAGGACGATGAAAATTTTTCTGAAAATGAAATTGCAATGGATTCTTCACCCCCCGCAAAAAAGTAAATTAAATTTGAGTGGAGAAAAAAATGCTTATACTTTGTTTTGTTTTTGTTTAGGCGTGGTAGACCAAGAAAACGATATAATTCTGATAATGAAAGCGACACAAAAAAGCTGTAAGTTATAACACATTTTTAGAAAAATAGAAGAAAACTCAATTGAAATTTAAAACAAGTTTTATTTTATTTAATAAGGACTCTGAACAACCCAGAAGAGAAATTAAGACATCGAAAGTTCCAATGTGTTCCTTGTGATAAATGGTTTTTTAGTCGAAGCAGTTTAAAAGTTCACCTTTCTACAAGTTTCCACCAGCCAAAATCTCAACAATATATTGGAGACGACGCTGTTTGCAACGAATGTGGAAAACTATTTACTCATCAAATTTTACTCAAACGACACATCGAAAGGACTCACGAAGGAGTGAAAAATCATGAATGTGAAATTTGCAGTAGAAAATTTTATGCAAGATCTTCCTTGAAAAGTCATTTAATAACACACGTGGATAAAAATTTGAGGCTGCCGACAGAATCAGTAAAATGTCCAAAATGTGAACTCATGTTTTCTTCTTCATCAACTCTACAAAAGCACACGAGAAGAGTTCATGACAAGGTTAAAAATTATGGCTGTACAAAATGCGAATACAAATTTTTCACTCGGAACGATCGGGATCGACACCTGAGAACACACAACATGGAGAAAACACACAGGTTTGTTTGTAATATGTTGTATTTCGTTCACTTTAATTATTCAACTTTTAACTTACTTTACAGCTGCAATAATTGCGGAAAACTTTTCACCAACTCATTCTCTTGGAAGAGGCATGTAACAAAGAAATTATGCAAGTCCACAGATGTTCTCGAGTCTCAGAAAACGAAGGCACGAAGAATTTCACCAAAAGTTCATTGCACTAAATGCGATAGAATTTTTAGCTCTGAAATAGCCAGAGATAACCATTTGAAGAAAATTCATAACATGCATGTTGATGGCGAACAAGATGTCGAAGTCGAAACCATCAACAAACTTGAGAGTGACATAACTGAAGAAGATTCTCATCAGACGATACTAATAGTGACAGACCCCAATGTCTCCTGTATACCTCCCGTTGGAATGGAAGTAGAGATCTCACAATTTTGAAAGACATATATGACTTGATGATTTTCTTTTCACAAAATTTTAATTTAAAAATGATTTTAAAATATCAGAATACAAGATGGACGTATTGTTAAGCAATGGTCATTTTATTAAAAAAATTTATGCCAAAAACCTCACTAGAAGATTACACAGATAGTTGTATTAATTAAATATTAGAAGATATTATCTGAATTACAAAAATAAGGCACAACTAATAAACTAGAAAATCCTTTAACTAGAATAATTTTCATAAAGCAATCAAAATAAGAGACTAGCTGATATTTTCTTTAAAACTAGCAGACCAAAAAATCTTTTCTTATTATTGTTGATGAAAAAAATCAATTACTTATATATTAGTGAGGACGTGAATATTCGTTTCCGACACGTCGTTTGGCCAGAGGTCCCTTAATGTCGCTAACCACAGAAGGAGGTGGGGTGGTTGATTCTCCGTCAAAAACTGGAGATTGAAGGCCTTCCCGTTTTCGCACAGCCAACAGGTCGGCAATATGTTGGACAATGAGTGAGATAGCCACAGTATTGTCCGCACCTCTTGGGATAATCACATCCGCAAATTTTTTTGTTGGAAGGCAAAATTCTTCAAATGAAGGCTTGACAAATTTCATGTACTGTGTCAATACAGTGTCCAGATCCCTATTCCGTCCTTCCACGTCCCGTGTGACCCTTCTGGCGAGTCTAGTATCGGGGTCAGTGTCCACAAATAACTTCATGTGAAAGAGATCTCGCACTTGTGGGAAATAAAATGCCAAAATCCCCTCAAACAATACAACATCCGCTGGATACACTTTCATAGATTGGCCTTCTTTTCTTGCATTTTGAATGTAGTCATAAATTGGAACTTCAGTGACCTTTCCTTCCAACACGGATTCCAAAGTTTGTACCATAAGATCAAAGTCTAGGGCGTTGGGATGATCAAAATTGTATAATCCCTTTGCAGCCTTTTTTGCATCTTCGTCATTCAGTTCTTTGTAAAAGGAGTCTTGAGCTATGCAGACAACTTTCCGCTGACTGTCCAAAACATCCGCTTGTCCAAGGGCTTCCATAATTTTCTGACAGACAGTGGACTTGCCACTCGCCGTCCCTCCGGCCACCCCGATCAGAAATGGCGTCTTCCGAATTTCCATTATAGTGTTATAAGGGAATGCTATCTTTATCCCGTTGAAATAGCTCCGTTTCTATCATCATCGTCAAAATATTATTATTTTTTCAAGTAAAATAAATAAGGCCATGAGTAATTACAACAAGTAATGAGAGTCCTTGTGGCTGATGCAGAATTGAATTCAGTGCCCGAGTTGTGAAACTGAAAAACATTGATTGAAGAAACAAACTGAAGAACGTGTAAAGTGGTTGATGTGCAGTCAATCTCCTCCCTCCCTCAATTTAACAGAAGCAGCGTCTTCAAACTGTTTAAATCCAAAACAAAGATGAGTACGTCAAATGGACTATCGAACAATTCACAATTAGGGAAAAATAAACTTACCGACAAAATAATTTAACTTGAGGGTGGCACGTTTTCTTTAGACGAGGGAGTAACTTAATAGCACAATTATCTTCTTTTTTAATTAGCAAGCGTGGTTTTTACTTGATGGTTTTTTGTGATGCAATTCTCTCCCTCTTTGCAACAAATGAAATGAGACAGAGTTTGCGAACTTTCTTTGTTCAGCGTTTTGCATGAACCAGATTTATTTTTTACGGTTTCGACATTTTAAAGCCTTTTATATTTAAAGCAGACGCAATTTGCTCGACTGAGACGTCCTCGGGCATGAATCCCTTGGATTTTGGATTACAAATTTTGGAAAACATCCGGCGTTGCAGGTCGTGTCCATTAACAAGGCCCCAAATGGAACTATATTATGGTCTTTCCTGGTTTCAATTGGTTTCTAATATTTTCCAAACGGTTTAACTGAAACCCATATTCGAACTTGATTATTAAATTGACTCGTGTGCAAAATTTGGGGATGATTAGATAAACGTTTTGCCTCTACCGTGTTTCGGAAGAACGGACGGATAAAATAGTTGCATTATGCAACTGACATAAAGCCCTGTTTCGGGCTAAAAGTTTTAGCCTAAAACTGGTGCAAACATCATTAAAGTTCTGAATTGGCATCTGTTGGTTTAGCTTCTCAAAATTTTATTTTGTACAATATGTGCAAAAATGCATTTTTAATGCTTCAACCACAGTAAATGTTTAATGCAAAGTTTTAGTATGTAGAATTATCATTTTGACATAGTTTGAAAGATGAAAATGTTTTATGATTTAACCGAAAAGTGGGTTTTTGGCCTTTCCGTTTGCTTCGACGGGGAGCTCAAAGACGTCGACAGATCGTCTCGCGGGAGTGGTGCTGTTGGTATTTCTGGTCACACAAGTGCAGTTTCCATTTTGGCAGTATCCGAACTGTGTCCTGTTGCTTGCACGCCAACATTGTCCCGCACAACGCTCATTCACCTCAAAACTCCGGTCTCCGTGAGTGGAGCAATTTTGTCTCGACGGTCTGTGATGATGTCTTTCATGTGACCGCTACAAAAAACATTTTTGCCAATGTTTGAATGCAAATTTTATACTCAATTTTTCATAGTACACTTACAGCGGCGACCAATTCCATAACCGTCACGGCACAAACGGCAATCACAACAGCTAAAAAGACCTTGCCCATTTTTACGATTTTCAGTGAACGTTTAAAGTCGTTGAAGAAAAAATATGCTCAAACAGTCTAAAATTCGCGTCTTTATATTCCAAATATTTAGTTATGAAGCGTCATTACCAAACCACATTGCCAGATCCAGAAACCGGATTAAAATTTTCCAGCATGTTTTTAACAAATTAGTTTTATTGGTAATTTGTTTATTTGAAAAAATGACAGGACACAATATTAATTGCTCATTTACCTCGTGCCCACAAACAATCCAATAATTCATTTAATTCTGACAATATCGTCGTCTCAAATCTAATCGAAAGTGCATGCAAAATGTGCAACATGCACAATTAAAGAATTGATAACTTTAATTCTTTTTACTAGGATAGGTCATGGGGCCATAAGAAACTGACCTTACTATAATTGAAATCTAAATGGTCATCTATCAAAACTGTTCAACTCTATAATTATCTTTCTCTCTGGCACTGATTAAAAATAAGAGCTTGGGAAATTCATCATTGTCTCATTTTCCCCATCGTCGTAATTAGAATGATTTAGCATGATTTCGATATAAATTGAGACAAAATATTTTCCTGCTCCTTTAATTTTGGATGCAATTACAAATGGATAATGAATAGCACATTCTGTTCCTGTTTGATTGATAAGGCCCCAAGCAATGCAAAATTCCAGACCCGCCCACTCAATTAAAAAGTCACTTAGGACACTTGTGTAGTCACTAACCGACTACTGCTTAATTGCTCCCTCAATTTTCCACCAACTCAAATCCTCATTCACAAATATTTAGCTCAATCAGATTTTTTTGGAGGATCTTTGGACAAAGCCGGCTAAAATAATATAAAGTGCTTTCCAACATCCACAAATTCTTTAAAAGAGTCATAAATTATCCCAGTTATATAATATGTAGACGATTATTTAGCAGGTCGGTGGGAGTGTATTGAAGATAATGATTCCACAACAATTTCAGAGCTTTGATGAATGCATAATTGAGCATATGAGCAAAATGGATTATTACTTTGATAAAATGGACTAATTTTATAGAACAAAAGCCCTTGAGACGGCAATTTTCATGTAGATGCAGCATTTTAACAACTTCTATTTGTTTTTGCACAGACCAATAACTAAAATGTATAAAATGCGATGATGATTTTTTAATAACAAACAATAATATTCACAACATTTTTTTTATTACTTTTTTTGAAAAATTGTAAAAGAAAATATATTAAGATAAAGTTGCATAAGTAAGGTCATGATCAATCTTTTTTGCTCTAATTAGTTTAATTGGTTTGCAAATTATTTGAGGATTGAGATGATTTTTCATTCCCATTTCAATATTTTGTTCATTGATCGAGTAATCGAACTTTTGGCACAATCAACTTTTAATGATTGATATTTCATTACTCTTTCATCTTAACTAGCAATTATCAATTTAGACGCATTTAAATAAAGTGATTAACATTTGTACAAATGTTTATTAATTAACAATAAGAACCCAATAATTAAAATGTACTCCTTGCATACAACTAAACACTTTTTGATTGTCCGAATCTCGATTTCCGTGAAAATTAATTGGCATTTTTAAGTTAGTTTGACACTAAAGGTTGACCAAATCAAAGTTCCTCTATACACTTCTATAATTTGATATCATTTCAATCTGAACAAATAGTATAATAAATATTTTGGTTCTCATTAACTCTGGAGGATAATTTTAATTAGGAAATGAAGTTAAAAAATGCTGCGTAACTTGTCAGTCACTTTAAGATCGTTCAACTGTCAAAATCTTGAGATCATAATGCTAATTTTTCATTGGATAGACCCCCGGGCATTTTTATACATACGTCCATAGTTTATGTAATTGGATGAAATGTTGTTTGTGAAATACATATACCAAAGTTAATGAGACATTTATTGAATTTTATAATTTTAATAAATGTCAAGAACAGTGAAGTAATTAAACAATAACTAGAGCAGAATAACATGAGACTCATTCATTGCCAGCACTCAAAATTATTAAACCAATAATTTTGGCATTAACGTTGGAATTTGCTAGAAAAAAATAATCCTCCTTTTACACGGAACTATTAAACACTTCATAAAACATTTCTGAGCAAGATTACCACAGATCATAATTAATCTTAATAATTGCTTCTGTTAATCCAGGCATAATTAATCAGCCTTTTAAAGACAAGTTGAAATGGATGATTTATTTAACGCAATTATAAGCGACGGGAGGCTGAATGATACGGATACTGACAGCTCACAAAATTTATTTCATTTTTCCTACGGTAAAAAATAAATGCTCTTTTATGTTTTTGCAAAATTTAATAGCCCTCGTCCAAACGTAAATCTCTAGTTTTAAAATGCGTGGTCGGTAACTAAAAACAAAATCCTTAATTGGTGGCAAAGTTGAGGGTCATTTTCATTAAAACGCCAACTCGTCTTTCTCTCTTTTGTTCAGAACACACAAAATTTCATCAATCATAAAATATTAATTGCTTTTCAGATTTCGTCACTTTTGTAGGCAACTGGAGTAGGTACACGTTGAAGTAATAATAAAATGTCCATTTAATTAGTAGTCCCTTATCAGTTAATTTGGGTGTGAGTGAGATGAGACAAAAATATGTCGTCAATCTTTCTGCCTCAGTAGTCTTTAATTTAATGAGGAGAGTGATATTGAATTGTCACCTCCGTGTTGTAAACAATGACTGAAAAGCGTAACAATGCTAAAGGTCACTCATATCACAGGTCACACCACCCAAAGTATTCCGCGATAAGGAAAAGATTAAGACGCCACAAGACATCTTTTACACGGCTTTTGCATCCATTTACACACATGCAATCAAAACAAGATCAAGTCCCACAACTGTTGTCGCTTGATAAGAAAATAAGACTAATTAGCTAATCTCTTGTCATTGTCACAATCGCGCATTTTTTTGCTTATTCGACCCAGCCCCATAACAGACCACCTCGGCTCCTGCCAAACTTGTCATTGTCGCACCAAAAATCAATAATTACTCAAAAACGCACTCTTCCATTAAGCATAATGACTTTATTTAATTATTTCCAAAAAAGAACCTTGCATCCCGAATTTAAGTGTACATTTGAATAAAATCGTGCACTTGTTTAACAAATTAAGATGCAATATGTAAATAAATAAGTTGTCTGATCCTTGACTTGATCGTGGCTTTAAAACAAGTCTGGCCAATTATCCGTGATTGCATCCTTTGTAAATTAAGTAATAATGGAATCAGTTTTATTGTGTTCTTTTATTTGATGTTTCAATTTTGAATATTCAATGCTGTTAATCGATCAGTATCAAAATTTAAACTTGAAAAGGTGAATACGTTCATTTACTTATGTAATACCAAACAAGACAGACTCAAGTTGAGACAGGCAAAACTCTATCTTTTAAACACAGTTTACACACGCCATAAATCGAGAGTCTTGTAGCCAATTACCAATCTGTCAATCAATCTAAAATGTTACTCTGATTTTGTTTTTGAATTTTATTTGTTGTAGCTGCGAATTAAAGTTTAAAGCCTAGTTTAGTTATTTCTGCGGCCTCTTTGCGCCATGTCATTTATTGTATGTGTTTGAAAGGATAAAAGTCTGAAACGTTGACCAAACTTCAATTTGTCAATTTCTCCTGAGCGAGTTGCCCAATGAACATTCTTCTTATTCACATCCAAAGCAGTTGACAATTAAGAAATGAGACAATGCAGATCAACTGATGAGAAAGATAATTAGAATCTGTAACACAATCTCCGTTCATTTTTGATTGGCCGATATTTTATAGTAGCAAATAATTTTATCCATTAGTTTGCAGCTTGATTACGCCACATCAAACTTTATATGTAAATCATCATTTGATATCCAATAATCTAATTCAACTAAATTAGACTTGCCTACAAAACGACATGTAATATTTTCGCCTTGACTCTCTATGATCTTCCCCTGCCACTTCAATAATTAGATCAATCTTTGTCTCCATTTGTTTTTGCATTGTGTTGTTGGGGTGTGATATTTTGCATCTTGTGGACCAAAGGGAGTGCTCATTCATTGCTCCCCTTATTATTATTCCAATTTTGTTGGATAACATTTTGTGTGTTACATATAAGTATATTATAATTTTTGGGGAAGCTAATTGGCCCTGAATTGGACTGGGTCTTACGTTTATTACTTTTTAAGGATTAGCTTGGTATAAAAGGACTACTTCCATCTTAATCGACATCATTCAGTCTTATCCATCCTTCCAATAAACAGTTTATTTGTGAGTCAACAAAAAGTTACAAAATGTTGAAAATTGTGTCCTTAGCAGCTTTGGTGGCTGTGGCCAAAGCCGGAGCTCCAATTGGATACGCCACTGCTGTAAGTGAAAGCATACATATTAAGCTTGATCATCATTTCGGATAAAAAGAGTACATGGCATATTCAATGAAGGGTTATCAACAGGTTGCCCCGTCTTATGTCCCAAGATATGCTGCACCTGCTCAATATGCCCAAGTGGCTTATCGTCCATCTTATCCAGTCCAACAAGCTGCCCCCATTCACGCCATCCATTCCGCAGTTCATGCCCCTGTCCACGCTCCAGCAGTCGCAGTAGCAAAACGTAAACGTTTTAAAAATACACGCATGCGTGTGTAGATTTTAACATGCGTTTTTATATGAAAAATAGCCGTCGCCGTTGAGCACTTTGACCACCATCCCCAATATAGTTTTGGTTATGCTGTTCATGACTCTTTGACAAACGATCATCACTCACACTCAGAGTCCAGGGACGGTGACGTTGTAAAGGTAAATTATTGACCCGAGCTAAATTCCCAAAAATACGCATATGAACAAGATTTTTGCATAAAGTCTAATCTTGTTTGTATTCTAAATAACTCCAAAATTCCCTAATATTTTGTAAGTAAATCTTTTTCTTGCAGGGACAATACTCTCTTGTGGAGCCTGATGGTTCAATCAGAACTGTGACCTATACAGCAGATGCCATTAATGGGTTTAACGCAGTGGTTGATCGCCAATCACCCAAACAGGCAGTGGCCGTGGCGAAACCTGTCGCAGTCGCAGCTCCGATCCACGCCGTCCATGCCACACCCATCCAACATCATTTCCAACCTCAATACCAACAAATCCATGCTGCCCCTCAATTCCAACAAGTTCATGCTTCTCATCATGGTCAAATTCACGCGATCCATGCAAACCAAATCCCAAACCAAATCCACGCCGTTAACGCCGCACCAAGAGGCTATTATTAAATTAATTTTATTATTAGAACTGCAATGGTTTCTTCCTACTTTTTATCGAGACACTTTGACTGGTATCTCTTCCTTAGCTTTCCCTTCCTCTTTATTTGTTGTTCCTAGCCTTTCTTCTACTCTCTGGTCTCATTTGTGAGCTTTCATATTATATTTGTAATCTAGACTTTTTTTTAGTTTTATACATAAATGACGACTGAATAAGGAAATATTTTGTAAAACAACATAATAAATTGGTTGACAGAAAACAAGATGGAAATAATTTTGTTCTCATTTTGTTTGCGAATTCCTGGAAGGGAGAGAAGAAAGGGAGATTCGGGGAAAGCTGCTTTCTCCATAATCAGGTCTGACAGGCAGAATGCTTCTCGGCCAGTTCATTTCAAGACTTGACAAGGGTGAGAGAAAACTTTGAAACTTAATCCTAAGCTTTCTCATTCAAGGGAAATAACTGAAATAAGCATCCGTAAAAAATCCACAAAGGAAACTCGGACAGGAATAAAAATGTCAGACATTCCCTTCTTATTTTTTGAAAATAATTCCATCGGCTTTGAGATTGAGGCCAATTACTCTGAAAGTGTTTCAGAAAGTGGAGAAAGTGATAAAAAGAAATTTGGAGTTATAATTTCAATTCTCTCATTTATTTGTGCACTTTTGAACAGTTACATAATCTTTGTTCTTCTTCATCCAAAAAGAGTGAGGTAAAACGAAATGAAATGTTTTAAAGTTAATTTTACATAATATTTATATATAAATATTCTAGACCTGTAAACTATCTTATTTCAAACCTTGCATTTGTGTCCGTAATTTCGTCGGGGGTTGGAATTTTGTATTTTGGAGATCAAGACAAACGTCTGAGTGGATACTGGCTATGTGGCTTGCTCTCTTATCTACGAAGTATGCAAATCATTATAAATTTAAAAAAAAAACAATTGTTGCTGTATAAATTATTGTTTTCAACAGACGTGGTGCTGAGTCTAATGTCTCTCACCGTTCTTGGAATAAGTTACGAAAGGGTTCGATCCTTGAAGCCTCGTCTATCCAAAGTTTTGATATCTCGTGTCCTATTTTGCATTTGGACTGTCTCTTTGATTGGAACGCTTCCAACAGCATTTACAAATGCTTACGTCGTGGACGAAGACGGAATTGGAAAATGCGCAAAGGTTGAGAAATATTACTTTTTGGGAGATATTGTTAGAAATAAGTTTAAATAATTTTGTCCATAGGTTCCATTTCTAGGAATTGTGGAAGTTGAATATGGCTTCGAAACGTTTCGATTTTGTGTGTTCCATTTGTGTGTTTGCTGTTATATGTTGTTTGGTAAGTTAACTCCTTGTTTACGAGAATATGTTAAATATTTTCAAAGTATTCATTCAAGAAGAAAGAAGAATCTGTGAAAAACATCATTATATTTATTGTTTGATATTTTAATGAGTTAGGCTCAGTTAGGTTTCTTTGCTAAAAAATTGGAGTGAAAGTGATTTGAAAGGTTTCAATGATATCACATTTGGAACTTTAGAAAGCTCGCCCCAGAACAAAATATTATGTGGAATAAATTTAATAAGCTTTATTTTCAGAACTTTACAAAGTACGCTCTAAACTAAAGTACATTTACATGTTCAAGGTAATTATTTGATTTACTTGACGAGTTTACAGAAATGAAATGTCAATAATATGATATTTTTGCATGTACATAGACAATCCCTAATCAAAAGATGCGAGAGAAAGTTGGACGTGTTCGGTTTATTTACATTTTCTCGTTGGTCTTCATCGTCATTTGGTTTCCTTTAGGAATTAGTCTCTCTTTTTACAAGAGCAGCAGAAGACGATATCTACGCTCAAATAATTCTTTAATGTCCGGAAATTCAGTTTTACTTGGAGCCATCACCTTGTTCTTTTACCTTTACATTCTTCTCTGTCCAATCATTATCCTTTGGTCCAACTTCTCCAATGATTTCACAAAACACTTGCTCTGCATGAAAGGACATGTTAACCCCAGACATGGAAATAATGAGCCTGAAATTTCTGAATTAAGTCATGAAGGTGGAACTACTTATGCAAAAACTTCAAACTCTGTTCAAAACGATTTTATTCAAATTCACCGTCCTTTGATAGAAAATGCTGCTATTGAAAATAATGAAGCCCCTCATCATTCCAAACAAATTATTTCTAATGATCGGCCCAGAATTCATCATTCTCAAACATTTTGTCATGTTGTTAATGAAATCCAGTCAAAAAATCGACAAACATATCTTAAAAAATCAGCAACCAGCTCAGCTATTTACATTACACCTGCACAAAGTGAGTCCCAGAATGCTACATATGTGTAAAAGAAGTTAATTAGTTTTTTTTGCAACTGGGACGAAATAAAAGTTTATCGTCCACAATAAACTCAAACAGCTATTGTAAAATAATTGTAAGTTTTGAGGATAATTTTTATTGACAGTTGTGAATTTATGAATTTTGCTCCATAATAAAAAGGAATACATAAAAGTGCAATTAAATTCTTATTTAATTTGTTTTGAACAAAATTTCAGAAAAAAATGAAGACAAAAACAATTAGAATCAAGATTTCTGCATGGAGTTTTGTATTCTATTACCTAACATAACCTCAAAAGTATCTAATATTTTTGAGTAAATCTTTTTCATGGCCAAAGGCAAATGTGTCAACAGGTTTAAGACAAAGCTGGGACAAATCTGACAGGATAAATCTGACGTGACATAAAGTTGAATTTGTTTCCTTCGGGGGATCAAATGCTTTGGCAGTTTTGGTAACAAGATGGGGAATTAAAATGTTGCTAATAGTACTCTATATATAGAAGATCCTCTAATTTAGTCTCATCGACCTTGCATTAATATTTGCAAACTAATTATGTTATAAAGCAACACCTTTTTCGCCATAGTTCTGATCCCATTCAATTTCGCCCACTTCAACATGCAGCGTTCCTTAGGGAATTTACTGATTAATTATGCTAATTGGCACTTATTCGAGAAGTAAGGTTCAACAAATAAGGAAATCAATTGGCTTGAGTTTCATTAGGATCTCAGCTAAATAATCTTGGCTCAATCTCGAGGCGATATTTATCCCCATCTTTGATACTTTAATTTGCAATCTTGAAGACTACTTGGATAGTTTACATATTTACTTTTGCATTTATTGGTTGTGGGTCACGGCTAACTGCCGGTTTGAAATACGAGAACCCAACTTTACAACTTTGTTAAGCGTTCTCTAATTTCTGAAATGTGTTTACTTGTTTCTTAAAGTCAAATGCCCCTAAATAGACACACAACATGAAGCAACATTATAATAATTATACGGGTTATAAAATGTGAAAATTATACAAATTTATTTGTAAACCAGAATTAACCGGATATAATAAAAAATTATTTAAAAAATCTCAGCTTCTACTCTTACGAGATTAATGTATCGTTTCATCAATGCAAATTCCTAACACCTTTATTGATGGGTGCCTACAAAAATCTGCATAATAACATTTAAAGACATATACCTCACACAAAGCAAACTTTTTTGATTTTAATCTTATCAAATTCAATGGTTTTTGACAATTAAGCATGAAGAATCTTTGTTGTTGTATTAGTACCTGTTGAACTTGACAAGTGGACACTCAGAGTCTCATCTTCATTGTCTCGTTGCCATTTGACTAAATAAATGAATGAGACACATTAGTTTTATAATGTCTTATTAGTCTGATCCATTGTCAAGTTATCTAATCTTGTATCTGAAGGATAAGATCTTGCTTCAGATAAATAGCTTTGACAAAAAGTGGCACAATTTTTAATTCAATTATCAGCGCATCCAATTTTATTCAACTATTTTTCAAAAGTGACATCTTTTAAACTTGTCAGTTAGATTTAATATTATTATAGCCACTATTTCACGATTAACCTTATATGATGACATTATTATACGTTGACAAAATCTATATACAACATAAAGTTATGTGCACAATAGTTACACATATTATTTATGGATGAAAGACTCAAAAAAAGTAGTACAAGTAAGCTATAAAATTTGGCATTGATTTGGAGTCTAGAATTGGAAGGTGTACAATATGCAATTGCAATGCAGCTTATTTTATCTCCGTTATACTACTTTTTTAATTTAATCGAAGGATGCGTAAGGAAGACAATGAGTGTTGGACTTTTTTTCTTGCATTCTACTCTAAAATCACTTTACGATACTAAATAGTTACTTTGTTTTATAATAAGAATATGTAAATAGTTGTAACAATAAGATGAGACGCCTCAAACACAAATGCCATTGAAAGACGGATATGGACAACTTTCATTTTTAATTCGACAAATATTCGCACTTTATATTACTTAAGCACAGAACATTGTTCATTGTTAGTTTGTCCCACGTTGAAGTAATAGCTTCCAACTTGGAACTTCCAAAGTTGGAAAAAGGTGACTAAAACTCGGAAACGGGCAAGCGAATTATAGTGGAGGCATGTTGAGACAAATTCACGAGCTTCATGGTAAGCAAACTCTATTCGTCTTCTTTTATGCAAATTCCTGACTATCGTATAAATAATTTCTCGTTAGACAAAAAATGCCGGATGAGAAATTCCTTGTTCTTTTCAAAATGCATTTCATATTAATTTTGTTCATCTTGCAAGTTCAAATAAATGCTCAACAGCCACAGCCACAAAGGTTGGACACAAGAATACAATCTCCAAGATTTCTCCCATTTGAACTAAGAACAGTTTTCCCTGTCCGCACAAATGTGAATAAGAGACCATATCACAATAGTTTATTAGAGTGGCCATCCTTCCTTAATAGACGCTCTGTTTTTTGCCAATAAAAAGTAGTTCTGGTACGAACATTTTCAATA
>JAQIXN010001330.1:0-19619 GCA_034698145.1 Proisotoma minuta
CAAAATGAAGAGGAAATGGAGCAAGTCGTTAAATATTTGGAGGAGCAGTTCTTACAAGAAGTACAAAAACAAGACAGTAAAGCTTCATTCAAAAATGTTGCAAAGTTTAGTCAAGTCTTTGTAGAAACTTTGGAAAAGATGCGAGTGATGCGAAAATTGGCAAGGTAAAAACTTCAGTATATCATGGCTTCTTTAAATATAATTCGGTTTTGCTTTGTATAGGGAATCTTCTGTTTCAAGTGAAAACATGTTTCTTGAACTTGCTTCTCAGCTGGCGACGAGTAAAGCTGTCGAGAGATTAGAGAAAAAGAGGAACAAGAAGAAGAAGCGCAAGGCCCAATCAAACAACCAAACTGAGAGCGGAGTTGACTGTAAAGAAGAAGTTGAAAAATAGTTAATTTAAAGATTTAAGATTGATTTGTTTAATGATAAGTTATTTTATCATTCATGTCAATCCTCAAATAATGTGATAATCTCGGTTTCTAATTACGCCAAGTCAATTTACTAATTATATTTTTCTACATTTTCTACATATTTCTCGGAAATAATTTCTCTATATCATAGCCACGTATGATATTATGTCCTTAGAATGAATTGGCATTCGTTCAATCAAGCCATCAGCTATACCAAAAATACTTCTCTTGGTATTAATTTATATGTAACAAGCAATTAGTTTATAAGCAGTTAATTTGAATAAATACGTTTAAAAAAATAATAAATAGCGTTTTGTATCTTAAATTTTATTGCCTCTTCTTGTTAATTTGAGGAGAACACAAATTACTGACTTTATACATAATCACAATTAAACTATGCTCATTTCTAGCACACTAACATTTTAAAACAAGGAACGGTTTAACGATACAAATGATCTGCTTGAATATTAGCTGCTATTTCTGGCTCCCACTTATCTCCATTATTAAGCAACTTTTCCTTGTTGTAAAGCAACTCTTCGTGAGTCTCGGTTGAAAATTCAAAATTAGGACCCTGCGTCAAAAACAATAGAAAATTATAATTGGTATTAAATATAACACTTAATATTTAAATTAAATAAAACTCACCTCAACAATGGCGTCAACTGGACAAGCCTCCTGACAAAATCCGCAATAAATACATTTAGTCATATCGATATCGTATCTCGTCGTCCTTCTGCTCCCATCCTCCCGTTCTTCAGCTTCGATCGTAATTGCTTGTGCGGGGCAAATGGCTTCGCACAATTTGCAAGCGATGCATCTCTCTTCCCCCGAGGGATAACGACGAAGGGCGTGTTCCCCTCTAAATCGAGGACTGAGGGGCCCCTTCTCAAATGGATAGTTTATTGTTGCAGGCTCTTTGAAAAGGTGGGCCAATGTTACACCAGCCCCTATTAAAATAATTTCAATGTTAGGCTCAGACTTATCTTTAAAAAAAATCAAAATGGATTGTACCTCTGAATAGTTCTGTCCAAAAGATGGTTGTTGCAGCCCGATCACTGATTTCCTTCCATGTCATCCCTGGGTCATCTGGGTTGACGTATTTGTAGCCCTTTTCTTGACCTTTCCAGCAGAGTTTGGGGGCTGAGGAGTGATAACTGCTGTACAAGGGGACAACACTGCGACCCCGGCTCAAAGCACTTCGCAACATCCTCCTGTCATTAGAAAAACAAAAACAAAATAACCTTTGACGTAGTGACGGGAAGACATGACACCTTTAATATATATACTTGTCAACAACTTACCAAGGTCACGGAAACAATGTCGCAAAATGAAAGTCAAAGTATGTCGCAGAATCAGAGTAGGAATAGGTTTCTCACTCTTTGAACTATCGCAGTATTGGAGTAAGACGAAGTTGGGGCAACTAACACCACTTTCCTCACAATCACTCTTGCTTTCACTTTGGAAAAATTAATTTTCCCAGCAAATTTTATAATTTAAATTGTTTTCCCGAAGGGATGACAATTTTAAGGCTGCGACGGAGACGTTAAGGTCAGGGTTCAACAAATAACAGGCTAATAGTAGGCAAAAACCAAAAAGTCTCACTTTCCCCACTGCGAAAGAGAATGAGATGCATCACCAACTTTGCTGATGTTTTGTAGAAGGGAGCTTGCAACTTTCCCTCTGCTTCTTACTAAAAAGTGAAGCTTCATTAGAGAGCTTTTAAAGGTCGAGTGTTTATTCAAACAGACGAAAGCTTTCTCTTCTCATAAAAACAGATTTCACTTCAAAATAATTTGTACTATTCCCATTTATTTCAATTCAAATGCATACAAGTCATAATGAAATGTAAATAATCTCTTTTAAAATATATATATATAATTCAAGTAAGTAAAAGAGCACAAGAAAATCTCTCAGTTCAGTTCACTTCAACTTACCTACCACTTGGCTATTTAATCACAAAATTTACTTAGACAATGTTCACTAAAGCCTTAGCTAAAATAAATTATCACAAAAAAGTTTTAGGGGACGGGGACGGGGGTTGGACAGAGGCTGTGCCATTTGGAGTGGATGCTGTTTGGAAGCTTCATCATGTTGTCCCAATGCAAAAGTCTTTCCCCTTTGGACCTGTAGCTAAGCATCGTCCCCCCTGTTTTAAAATTTGTCAATTTAGTAAATGAAAAAGGGTTTAAAATGGATATTAACTAACCAATATACTCGTTGTGATTATTTTTGCCCACAGCCTTGTCCCAAACCGAAATAACCAAGGCCAGTCGTGGTAAATCAACGATGGATACTTTGAATGAGAACTCATCATTAAATTCAGGATTCAAGGTTCTCCACTTCACTCCCGTTTTATACTTCCGGTATCCGGAGTTGAGGGGAACGTCAGTCAAATTTGTATCGTGGATAAGACGCCTGAGGTCATGCAAAACAATCAAAATTACTTTACACATTGTTTAGCAAACAATTAATTTATTAGAGGATGCTCAGGTAAAATATTTATCATTAATGACGCAAAGGCTGACTCAAGTGGAGAATATTCATTAATCTAGAGCAAACGGGAATTGAATTAGGGCCGAATGGTGAAAGCAAGCAAAAGAGATTTTCCAAGTAAAAGGGAGGATTTAAAAGAGTGTGGTAAAATATGCAAATAACTGCGAAGGCTACAAAACCCAAGCTGCTTCTTTGTGTAAAAAATGTCTTTTTATATATATTTGGTTGTGCATCAGTATATTTTTATTAAAATAGGATTTCTGGAAAAAGAGATAAAATATGGAGGATGGGAAATAAGCTGACCATTGCATTACAACAACAAAAGGAAAAAATAGGATTGCAAATAAATAAATAAGTAGCTCGTTTACATCTCAAACTTTCTCTTTTGATGCTGGAAATTACACCGAAATTTACTCTCTCTTTCCCATATAGCCCTATGGAGTACATAATGCAGAAAGGAACAATGTACTGAGATATGAAATACCAAAAATTCTTTCCTCTCTTCCTCTTGTTGAGTTTGATATAGATACATACTTACATAGGCTAAGAAAATAGATAAAATCTTGAGAGTGGGCATGTAGCAGAGGAGAAAGAAAGAAGGATTTAAAATTTGCACAAGAGAAAGTTGGTTGGGTACAATTCATTTCTCCTAGAGATTGCTTTTCTATGTAGCTCATCAAATGTGAGTATTATTGGTCCACTTACACTTTGACAAAGGGATCTGAGACTCCGCTCGTGTGGTCAAGTGCAGGCAAATCCGCCGCCTTTACAATCCCAACAATCAGATTGCTCTTTTCGCTCAAATAGCTGAGGGATAGCAACAACGACCCTCGATCCCATTCCTTGTCCTCTCCCTGAAAGTTAATAAAATGAACATTGGGATTGATTAGAGTGGATATTGGAGATAAGAGGGCAAGGTTATCAAATATCAGTTTGTACCGAGATCAGTTTCCCATCCTCCAAGTTGAGTTTGTAAGACCGTGTCTGCTGGGGTCTAACTCGCTGTAATGGGATTTGTGTAAATCCCAAACAATCTCTTGCCCATCTGTCATCATCTGGAAAGAAGAGTCACTTTGAGTCATGTTCAAAACAACAGATTCCGAGAAATGTTGACAAGATTATTATTAGCTACTAGTTGATTAAGGATAAATATTTTTTGATTGGCACGACATTCCATTGTTTGAGCCTTTTAAGATGACATATTTTTCCACAAAAGGAATTCAATTGGCGTTGTTTCCTTTAACCTTGGACTTCCACGTACTCACGACGAGGCTTTGTAATTATTTATTGAGAAAGGGGCAGCAACATTGATTCCCTCTGGATGGGAGTCCTCACCAATTACTTTGGCTTCATCAGACAATCTTCTTCTCCAGCCTCGTTAAAGCCAGTTCAAGGCTGGACTCACTTTAAAAGAATTTATGGAGGCTTTGGGAAAAAGTTTTGGTCAGATCACAAAAACCTTTTACCTTGGGCAAGCCAAATACCTTTCTATTTGTACTCTATTATTGCGTAATTTATGAAGGATTCTCACCATAAAAGTATTTGTATCAAATCAAATCAACATGATCGAAGGAGAAAGATCAAATATAATGAAATGATTCTTTCCTAGACTAATCTCATTTCAGGGAACAACAGGATGCAATATCCTAAATTTTTTCCTTCTTTACTAATTGTATTAAAAGAGCCCACGCAAAATATGTGCATACTTACGTATGTTATAACAACCAACGAAGCGTGGAAATGATTAACCATTTCTCTGAACGAGTATAATTTAATATACTAATTTAAAAGTTATTTTTTCCTTACCAATAACACTGATTTGAAGATTCAGCCAAGCAAAATGAGTTTGAGAAAGACCGTAAAACGTCAGAGTCTCATTAAATACGGGATTGAGCGTTTTATGAATAGTTTTGGTTCGATGATGTCCGACCTGAAAGGATCAAAATTTTATTTAGAAGTTGGATTAACAATATACAATATAGCCTACAGGTAATTTAATGTTTGTTTGCAAAAGGCTTGATTCATTCATTTCCCAGCTAAATGACACTCACTGAGGTCTGCCAATAAATAATAAACTCTCTCTTTCATCCAACAACGTGGTTTTAATTTGGGCCAAACTTATTTCATAATGCAAAGCGCAGTGGGGTCCCTTTTTCCACCCGCTGTGAAAATAAACACCTGCCACTTATCCTGTTTTCCAGCCCTCATCTCCATAAATTGCAGGAGAAAGCAACAAGAATATTGAAACATGCATGCATATACCTGCAATCTGGACGGAACCAGCCTGAGCATGCAATATGGGTCGGAAAGCCCGTTGCGATCAGTTCCACAAAGATCCTATAACCAATCAACGTTCAAGATCAGCTCAACTTTCTCTTTCCATGTTTCAACTAAATATTATAATGTACGTACCTTGACTTTGTGGACAGTACAATGAAGGGCCTGATGTGCATCGTCATACAACAGACTGACTTCCACGACCCCGTAGCCTGATGAAGGAGAGGAGGATTGTTGTTGGGCTTGAGAGGAGGGGGAATTTGAGCTTCCACAACCTTCACCTGATGAGACTGGCGATTTGAAGGTATTATTGTCCCCAACGCTTTGATCTCCGGCAGGCTCAAATCTCTCAAAAGATGATCTTTGTTGTTGTTGTTTAATAGAAAGACTGCCAGGGGAACTGACGACTACATTATCTTCTTCTTCCTTAGGAGGGACTACTGATAACCTGGATCTTGTATTCTGGCTTCGATTTGAGCCTGGTTCACCAACAGAAGAGGAGGAATTATTATGATTGACAGCTCCGAGTGCAACTGAGGCTTCGTGTTGCTTACTGACACGACTCCCTCCGGCTGCGGCGGCAGTGGCGTTAGATCCTTCTTCCCCTGAAGAACTATCGTTTTCGGCTTCAGATTTCGCCGAAAGTTGCAACGACCATAGGGCACCCACCCGTTTGCTCCCAGATGAAGAGTTTATGGCGTGGGATGAAGAAAGATAGCGACTAGTATAACGACTCGTTGTTGCGCTGCTGCTTGCTTCTGAGGAAGTTGAAGCATGTGGCGCAGATGAAGAGCTACTTTCGTAATTGTTTCGGTAGTGGTTTTTCTTGTCGGGTAGTATATATTTTGGGACGCCCTGTCAAACGGAATTTACAATGTAAGTAGCCAAGAGAAGAAACTTTCTCTTTCCCAACAGTTTCTGGGAAATAATAATAATCTTGTTCTGTTCTGTGATGACGCCAATCGACCACATTTTTTTACCCTTGAAGGCTAAAGTTAAAAGTTTGATCGCATTGCATTTTTACTGCTCACTCAACAGTCTCAAAGAAGAAAGAAATACAAAGAAAGAGAGATTCTACTCTTTGATTTTCTTTCACCGGAAGTTTTGCCCATCCGCTGTAAAATTAGGAGGAAATTTGTACCCACCTTGTAAAACCAGGCTCCGCTCCGTTTTATAAGCTCTCTATTCTCGGAACAGATTTTGCAGAGACGGACGACGGGGTCCTTGGCGGCCCCGCCCCCCAACTCCACCACACACTTTCGGCACACCCCCTGGAATATTTACAACATAAATATTTATAATTATAATTATCCCCAACCCTCTTTAGCTAATTATTATGCAAATAGGACACAAAGTGACGAGCCCTGTCTGCAAATGCAAGTTACAAAGGATGAAGTTGTGTTGTGTCATGCCATGCATTGAAGATTGGGTAACGCACGGCTAAAGGAAGCACTGGCTTTGATCTAATTATACTGTATTCCAAAGAAATAAATTGTCTTCTTTTCCCCTGATCTTTCCTCTTTGTAAATTGAGATGCTTTTAATTAAATTGTGATGGCTGGCTGGAAATGACTGTGTACATAAGAGTGAAAGACCTGCTTTTGCTTGCTTTGCATGTAAAAATGTTTCGACAGAAGACGATAATTCAAGTTACAATAATTGGATTATAAGGAGGCCACTAAATTCTCGTTATATGATCTGTCTACTCAAGTGTTTAAAAGTAACTACCTTTTTACAGTCGCAGCATCTGTAATTGGACCTCCCAAAAACGGAGAGGCCAAAGGAATCGCCACAAAGAAGACATTCCGTGACTCCGTTGCCACTCGCAAGCTTCTTCAAACTCTCCAGCCGATCCACAAGTTTCCTAAAGAAGAGAAAAGTAACATTATGGTCCAAAAGAAAGCTGCTTAGATTATTAGAAAGTGATTAAAGTTGAGAGCTATGAGGAACATTAATCACTTCTTGTTGAGTGTGATAATATGCCACTGAGTGTTGTTGACACAAACGAAGAGGGAAGAATGGCAGCAGCCCATGTTTTTAGATAATGAGAAAATAAAGCCAGAAAAGTATCAATTCCACCAACAAGTGAAAGCCTTGCGATTCAATGACTTTCACCAAGTGGAGGGAATTGAATTGGACATTTTTCTGTTTCTTATTTTCCTCCCTCAATTTCCGAGATATAAATACAATAAGGAGTGAGACAAGTCTAACAAGCCTCTTTTGTCAAAGTTATGAGAAAGAAAATAATATTGGGTTGTGTAAGCTTTTGTTGTTTGTGGCCATGAAACAATATGCAATCTCCATCGCTTTCACTCAGGTGAATGGCTGAGGAATGTTGCCCACAAGACTCTCATTGCATTGTAACAAGAGTCATTAAGCCCAATCTCGGAACAATTTATGAATTTATTAATTCACAGATGTGCTTTGATGTATAGTAATTGAAAAAGAACTATATAAGTACGACATGGAATTTATTTTAATATGGATAAAATTTCCAGCTCAGTATTTAAGTACATAGACATATAACCTGTCAACTTCCCCTCCTTTTAGTTTATCCCCCATCATTTTTTATTTTATAATGCGGATACGTTTTCTTTTTTTACTTTGTGTTCACTTCAATGTCTAATTAATATAAGTGAAGGGAAAACGTACGTTGCTGTTGCCCAAAGCATAATAATAATGTTGCTCCTTTTTTGCGGTATATTTATGCAATAAAAGCCAAAACCATCCCATTATTATTTTTTACTGTTTCTTTTTAGACATCTTTGTTGAGCCGGCGCACTCAATTTATGCTTCATAAATTGTGCAATTTATACAGAAGGAAGGAACATTTGCAAATAAATGTAAATGTGGAATTGATATGGCCGATTACTTGCTGGATGGGAAATGGCTGATTTAATCAGAATTTCACGGAACGGTTGGTCCCAGCCAATTTCACAATTGATATGAGTTTAGTTTAGACATGATGCTATTTGAACTCATTCTTTTGGATGATGAAGAGCCAAGTTTTGGGATGTGAAAGCATGCGTTGTGTTGTTGTCACTTTTGTCCAAAGTTAAGTTGGTGGCACTTTATTATTCTTTCATGACTTTTGGAATATTTACCTTCCGACTCCTATACTTACTTAGTCTCTGTCCAACTAAATGTGGAAAGTTTCAATGAAACAAGTTCCAACCCAGCCCAGCTCCAAACCAAACCAACAATGTTTGCCAGCAAGGGTTGGGACGCATTATATTATTAAAATCTATTTATTATCTCCTTATCTCCCACCTAATGCAGGGAAACACCAACAATTTGATCTCATTTGGAACAGAAAAATGAGCCCAAATGAAAATATGAGCTGGGACTAACGAAGGGGAATTATCCCACGGGGGATTTGCCAAAAAATGATCACTCTGTCATTTTGATTTGCTCTACAAGTGAACAACTTTCTCATATTGCAAAGCCAGCCCCAGTTGCCCTTGTATTGTAGTTCTATAGTTGGATACGTATACATAAAACTAGAATCCATTAGTAATTGCTCCCACTGGGCCATCATTAAATGAAATAGGACGTAAAAGTAAGGCCAAGTTTTACTTTTGCTATTATATAATTTCTCCTATATATATATATTCCACTTAATATTCATAATCTCTTTTCAAGTATAAGAGTCTCAACTATTTCTTTTTTCATTTATTCTTCTTTCGCAGTATTTTCTGTACCCACTTACTTAATGTTACATTATCCTCTCACATAATTACCCCCAATTTTGTTCAGAAATCTTCAGAAAGCAAAAGTGAAAAAAATCTATCAGAAATCAACTAATGAAGGCTAGAGAAAGGATTAATCTGGAGAAAAGTTTTGTAATTACCCCACTCGTTTCTGTTCCGTAAGCTCAAGTTCCTCAGCCTTTTTGACCACGGAGATGATGGCTTGTTGCTCGGACTCTGTCAGTGGCTGAGGTTTTGGGTACTTGTTGAACTGACTTGTTTTGATGGACCATCCCGTCTTCAGCCTGAAATACATCAATTTTAAACCAATTCGGGCAGGGAATGAATTTATTTATGCAATAGTCACGTACTTGGCACGCAGAGCAAGCTGTCTATCATTTGGGCACACCCAAGGCATCTTTGGTCCTCGCAATCCAAATTCGGACGACATTTCGCTCGATTTATTTCCCAGTTGTATATATAAACACTATATGGTTACAAAACAGTCGACAAAGTTCCCATTAAACACACTTTTCTCAGTAGTTTGACACAAAATTAATGGATGTAAATTATACTCTTTTTCACGAGCAGAAAGTTTTCAAAGTTCATATCAAATTTCTTTCTCCAAGCTCTTGTTTAAAGATGAAATTAGAAATGGGATCAATTTCAACAAAATTGTGGTGAAACTTTAGAACCCACTGAAAAAAATGCATCAAGCTTTGTTGGGAAAGTCCATGGTTAGTTGCGCTGAGTCATCTGCAAACAATATTTACAACATGCATTAAATTCTTGATACTTTGAACCAGAAATTTGCTCACTTTACTAAATTATTTTTTGGCATTCGCCAAAACATTAATAACAAAAGCTCTCTCATCATTTTGATTGAAATGTGAGAAAGATTGAAAATATTTTATTTAGAAAGAGTGGTTCTAACTTTTTCATTTCTACTACAATTTTAATATGGATTTATTTTTTAGGGAAAATGGAGCATTATTATTTTTTTTCATCAAATTATATTACGAGATGAAAATTGCGATTTCTGAGAATTATTATATGTTGAAAATGTCATTAAATAAGACCTCGATCATAACTAATCTTTGGCCTCTTTCTCACATAACAATATAACAAGCATAAAATTGAGACTTGAGTGTGTAATCTGAGAAAATGTAAAAAAAAAAAAAAAGTGTTCAAAGGTAAGCGTGTGCTTCAGAGGTGAAAGTTACATAAAACGGTAACCAATCATCTCTCCCAAGGTTAAAAGAGTTAGAAACTGGATGCACTTTCAACTTTCAGAACTGAAATTTTCCTCGACGACGTACACAAAAAAGTCAACTTTATTGACGTAAAGTAAATTTGGGCATTGCCATTCACAGTCAAACCATACGAATGCCAATCCTTTCATTGTGCTGAGAAAATTGCTTTTTTGTAATAATTTATGGAAAATTAAAAATAGATTCAAACTGCGCAAAAATTATTTCTGGAAATGACGATGTAGAAAATTAGGTAGTATTTCAATTAAAAGGAAATGAGAAAGATAAAAAAGGAAGGAAATTAAGGGAAAGTTTTCATTTCACTGATCCCACTCTGACATGTTTGTCTCTCGTTTACGCCAAATATATTTTCCAATTTTTGTTTTTCATCTACAGAGAAAGAAAACATCACAAATTGGAAAACCTTTTACCAAGTATTTTTTTTTTTAGAGGAACAGAGGAACTTTGATCTCACAAATATTTAAATGTCTCTTCAAATGCCAAACCCGTGCTCAACACTCTAAAAAAGTTTATATACTTTTTGGTATAATTTACGAGGGACATTCTTAGACTCAATCCATCAATCCTTGGGATTTAAGGCGTGATGGGTGGAGTGACAGAGAACACGAACAACTGACAGAAAGGGACACAAATCTTTGACAAAAAACTTGTAACTTGTTGGAAAGTAAGTAAGAGAGTGAAAGAGGACAAGTTTTTTACGAGTTGCCCAAAAATAATTAACCAACTTGTCTTCGCCTTAACAATTATAACTTGTTCCATTTGACCAAGAATTATCCTAAAGTAAGTAAGAGTAGCGGAGTGAAGGCTATAATTGCTACCAAATGAATAACACTAAATAAATAATGAATGCGCTCTGTTATGCATACAGCATTTGTATTAAAGAAGATGAAATTGTTTGGGAAGCCCTTGAGTAAGGGGACCTAATAAATAGTGAAAGTGTTTTTGGGCTTAATTACCTATTCTGGATAATGGGAGAGTTTATTCCCTCATTTCTCTAATTAAACTTGCTTTACTTTGCAGAAAATTAAGTGAAGTGGAGCACATTGCTCTACATTACATTACACCCATTGTTTTCTTTCCCTGCCTAACAGCTAATTTATCAGCCAGATTAGTAAACGGATCATGGATGAAGGACAGTTATCGATTCACACAAGAAAAGAAGCAGCGTGTGGACCAACATATAAAACAATATGTCAAAGCAAAGTACCACCCACATACGTGATAAGAACATTCACCAAAATGGTCATTCTAAAACACTTTCGTCACACAAAATTCGTTGATGGTCCCTTGGCAAGTGGAACTAGTGAATTCTCGTCACTTTCCCTGCATGCAACTGACATGCATGAGCTATGGCTCTAATGCTACTTACTACTTTCCCTTCTTAATATTTCCACCACAAAAAAAACAACGGAACTGGTTTGGTTCACACTTGTATAAAAAAAGTTCTTGCTCAATTTTATTTTTTGTACGATTAGAGTTGAAGTTGAGACCAATTTTTCTTGTGATCTGCTTCTGTCATGTCACGTCATGTCAACTATGGTAAAAAAGGTTTCCGTAATTCACCTTCACCTCAGCTAGTCAAATTCTATTCACTCCAACATAAATAAATATAAATCCATTGAACGGGAAATTCTTGGTTGATGTAAAACCAACACAAGTTGAGTTAGTCACTGAAGAAGGAAGATGAATGGAAACCAAACCAATTGAATAACCGCAGTGAAAAAACCGCAATAGCATAACACGCTAAAATATATAATAATTTCTCTTTTATCATATCATATCCTAGTAACTTTTTGGGTTCTCCATCCATTGTGTATTTATCTAGTTAGTAATAAAGCTGTAATTTTAGGGGCAACTGTCTAATGATTGTATGCTTAATTTATGCATGACCAACAGAAAGGGAAATATTTAATTCAGAGGTGTATCATGACCTCCAGCTCCAATCCAAGCAGACTTTGTTTGTTTTATGGATAACACAACTCGGCTAATAAAATATTATTATAGTTAGGTTAGTAGAGAAGGACAAGGCTGGTTACATGGAAATAATTGGATCTTCTTACTCAATGAATGTACACCTTCCACACTCCCCGAGGAATAGGTGACAACCGAATCACATTCCAAACAACAACTCTTTCTCTTCCCTCATGAATTTACCAAATCCTCAAAAACAAACAATGGGATAACTTTAGCCTCCTCTTAGATCATTCTCAGATATATATGAATTTGTTGAAGCAAAAGGAGGCAACTTTTTACAAGCTGTCTCACCTTTATACCCACCCAGTATCCTGAAGAAGAGGAAAAGAAAATGTAAAGAAAGTTGTATGTAATTTAAGAAGGGAGATCACTTCACTTTATTGTCTTTGGGAGTCCTATGTTTTATAAATAACTAAATATAATCTCAGTTTGGGTTGAGAGAGAGGAAGAGAAAGTGTTTTGTGGCTGAGGTTCGGATGGCGACTAAGCTCACTTTCCCAACTCCTTCCGTTTTTGTTGGTGGGGTGTGCAACAGGCACTTTCAACAAGTACACAACGGGAACGTTCAACAATTCCGCAGCCAAACGAAACTCTATTTTTATGCACTAATTTGATATGGCGAGGTGGCCACTTGCTTGCTTCTGCCAAAACTTTCCCTGATAATGGAGGCGGATTGTTTATTTCCCATTGTTTATGGTAAACTGTCACGAATGAGTGGGTGCATTAATCCCCAAACTGGGGATTTAATGTTCCTTAATAAATCATCAGGCATTGCAACTTTTACCAACAATTCCGGTGTTTGTACAACAACGAAGAGATTGGAAATGAAGGATGAAAAACATGTTCTAGGAAATCCAAGGCATCTATGAATTGATTGAGTCGCAGTTTGGCTTTTAGGCACTTTTAGCACAAGCGTCAAATGATGTCTAATGGATTTGCTGCCAAACAATTTTATCATTTTTAGGGAGAAAGCTCCAGGAGGGGACTATTCGACAAATGTGTGGATTTAGAAATCCACTTTATTTTATGCATCTATCCAAGAGCGAATTTTAGATCATTAGACAAATGGATAAGGAAACATAAGGCCATAAGTTGTTCTCACACTGACAATTCACTCAGCGGAAGTGCTGAAGTGCATCATTTGATTTCTCAAGGATCAATACAAAAATTTTATAAAATATTTATAATTACAGTAAAATTTAAAGCTTACAGAAATTAAATTTAAACATTTTAAACTTATGTCTCATTGTATTTTTGTAACAATATAAATATAATATATATATATATTAATTCCTTAATATAGTTCAAAAACAATAAAGCATTTTAAGAATTTTTGAAATATTTTATAAAGTTCAATAGCTTTTATTATTTGAAAAGATAAGAATGAGATAAGGAAACAAAGCCAAGCCAAGCGTTAGACTTTGTCTTGCCAGCCAACCAATCAAAATGCTAGAATAAGCAATAAAATGCTCAAAGAGCAAACAAAAAACGCTTCATTCCCAATCCAACTCTCATGAAGTGAACAACTCAAGTCAACTTCAACGAGCTCACAAGAAAAAGAGATCAAAATTCAAAATGGACAAGCTCTCCCATGATTTCGAAAGCATCTCAATTTCAAATTCCTCAGAACCTGAATTTAAGTATGTCCGTCGCAGTCGAAGTGTCCCCGGTCGCTTGCCTCTAGAAGAAAAGAAGATTATTGGGGACAAGCTACTCAAAAGGCTGAAAGCATTTATCAAGCAGTATCCTATGGGGGTGAGTTCCGTGCTTTTTGAGAACGAGCTAGTGTTCAAACAACGCATTTGGAAACTCGGCGACCACATGAAATATGGCTTTCCAACATTCAACGCCCTCCTGATGGACTTTCCTCACACATTTTACTGCTTGATGTCCCCATTGGAAGAGCTCATAATCTTCCCTGCAAGTAGCAAGGCCAAAATTGAAGCCTTGGGTAAGTTCTTTTTTTTCTTTTTAAATCCCGTTTAAATTTCTAGTTTATGTTATTAAAACTTGTTTATACTAAAAATAGTTGGAGGGGAGCTGACTGACGCTGCTCGTCTTTTCGCCTTCATTTGGAAGCACATTAAAGATGTAATCGAAGATTATGGTTTCATCATCCCGTTGCATGAAGTGGCAGGAGAGCTGAGCAAAGTTCTGGGACAACCCGTCAACCCTTTGGACTGGTGCGTTGGAAAAGGACACACATACTACTTTTACTACTACTGCTACAAGAAATTGGAACCTTCACCAGCGGACAAGATTTTCGTGGAGTTGAGCAACCCATGGAGCATGGGCCCAGATAATTGTCAAGCGCAAGTGTTTGTGATGGTAAATAAGCATATCAAACCGACACTGGAGTATCAAAAACGACGAGAGAAACGCAAGGAGAAGGAGGAGGAATCCACGACCTATTCCAAACTCAAAGTTGTGATGGACAGAGAGCTGAGGAGTTCAGCAACGTTTGTTGTCCATGAAGACCCTGTGGAATATTTGCAAGATGACATTAACCCTGGAGACGTCCTCTTGTGTTTGGGTGGATACATCAGCAGTCCAGGAAAGTTTTATCTCAACTCTAGTCTTCATTGGCAGAGTCTTGAGAAAATGATGGCTTCACTCAAGTAAGTTCTCAAGGATTATTTATTATATTAGGTCTCGATTAATTGACGCCGTTTAAAAATAATAAAATATTGTCGATTTTATGTTTTTAGGGAAAAGTATCAAACCTTTGAAGTCCAATTCAAGAACAACCCTGCGACGGCTTGGGAAGGACACCTCAAGCCTGGATTTATGGTTGCAGTTAAATCAAGAAGCGAGCCTATTTGGTACAGAGGAAGAATTCAACGACGCCTTGGAGAATTCTTGTTTAGTGTAAGTTTTATTTTCATTTGACTGACAAACTAATTAAAATTGACATGCATCTTAATCTAATCTTTTTGATCAGGTCGTCTGTGTTGACTACGGTGATGTGGTTATTTCCCACATCAAAGACATTCGCTATCTGCTCAAGGAATTTCTCCACCCATTGAAAATTCAGGGGATTGGTTGCGTCTTGAAGCTGGGAAATCATTACAAAAGCGTCACTCTGCCCCCAAAAGCCACACCTGAACAACTCGGAGTGGGCTTCGAGACAATGCAAATGGACTTAAACTCGGCTCCTTCAGAACCCTCCTCAACGGGATCGGGAGGCACGGCCCGGATTTGGGATTTGACAAGGGGAAAAGGCTGGATGCAACTTGAAACAAACATCTTCCGGAAATTGATTTTCAATAAGGATCTCTGCGTTCGATTTGTGAAGCAAGTTCAGATCGATGTATGCATATCTTTTAAAAAAGCATTTAATTTCTCAAAGTAGCTAAATATTATTTGTTGCAATTTGCAGAAGGATAAATTGTGGGAGGTCTACGTTCATCTGGCTGACCCCAAAGGATTGGTGGAGAGACATCATGTGGAGCGTGATATTTTGAGAAAGTCTCGGGGTCGCTATGTCATGTCCGACGGGGAGTTTACAGACTACAAGGAAAAGTTGCAGATCCGCAAGCAATTTTAGTTTAGCCGTTTGCTACCTACAAATTTTAGATTTCACAGTTTATGAATTAGTTGTACGAATGGTGGTACGAGTTTTGTTTGATAAATCAATTTATATTTATGTATCCCTGCGTGAATTTTGTGGCTTTAATGTATTGATGAATTTTGTTAAATAAATACACGAGCATTTTAAAATGACATTGGTTTATTTTATATACCTATATATTTTTTTGTTTTTTTACACAATAATATTGCATTAATCGTAAGTATGAAATAAAACTTAAAAGAATTTGTACATTTGATATTGACGGGATACATAATAAAAATAGTAGGAACATTATTTGTAGGGAAAAGTTGGCTACTTATTGCTATTAGCATCTTTAAGTTGAATCACTTCTTTGTTGGTGGCATAATTCGTGAATTTGTAGCTCATAGTCCTCAAAATATATTTACATCACTCATTACTTTAATTATATAATAGCATGCTTTGGTAAATATAATTCATGCCCATCATTTACATAAATAGCTCTTTAGTAGTCTTTAGTAATTAATATGGTTTGGAAAATTGATATTTTAGCCAAACTAAAAGGCACATCATATAGAAAATCAGTATCACAAAATTCTACATTAATAGCAACACACATTGGTCAGTTTTCCACCCTCATTAATATTATAACATACGTATATAAAAGTACATTCCTCAATTTTATTACTGGACATTTTAAAGACTATCTAACATTTAAAAGAGATACAAAACACTTTTTAAAAAGAGGTCGATCGGAGCACGTATATTTTTATGGCAACTTGATATTTTGTGAGCATTGTTTATATTATATAGGTATTATGTCAGAAAACGCTCAATCCTACGTATACAATAGAGTATGATAGAAAACATATAAAATTTTGTAAATGATTGTCAGTCAGTTAAAAAAGAGCTTTCAGAATCTCTTTAAAAAATAAAATGCGGGTTGTTGTACATGGTAAAAATCACTAACCTTCGAGAAAACCTTGGTTTAAAAGTCTAAAATTATTCCCCTTTTGCAAATTTCGGGGCATCCACAGCCACATCACTCACGAGTACTTTCTCCAATCGTTGTCTCAACTTTTTCCCATCATTCATCCGCTTCCCCACCTTCTTCTTGCATTTTGGAATCAAGGCCTTCAACGTCTTCTTCTCACGGATGGAAGTTTCCGTGGAATTTTGGAATAGCCAAGCGTCTCTCCGGATGCAATTTCGGACTCTGGTGTTGAACCGTTCGTTTTTGGAAAATCCGGTTTTGTCCAGATATTGATTCAATTGGCCGTTGGTCACGGAAACTTCTTTGATTTTTATAAACACATTTTCATTTGGGTCGAGATCAAGTTTGTCAAAGTCCTTTCGAACTCCAAACACTTTTCCTTCAGGAGAAAACGAGATGAAAAGTCCGGAAGTTTCGTTGGAGTGAGGTGAGGAATAAATCCCTTTTGCTGGTCCATAAGTTGCCTGGGAGGTGAAATCCACTTCGTAGAAAAGACAATTTTTGGGGGGAGAGAAAGTGGTTGGGGGACGGGCTGTTGGCTGACTACGACTCCGACGACGACGAGAGAGACGAGCGACCTGACCAAATAAATGTTTTAATTAGTACAATGGTTAAATGTTAATAATACTTAGTTGCCCAAGTCTCAGTTTACCTCATATTTTTTAGAGTTTAAGGAGTAAACTCTGCCTCTGCTATTCATGCAAACTAGCTTCCCAGTGGCTCCTGCTTCCAAGGCGTACATCAATTTGTATTTCAAGACCTGATTTGTCTTATCAGGGACACGTCGGGAGATGATAACGTCTAAAAATGAACAAATATTGTAAAACATTGTAGCTTAAGCTGAAGCCTTTCGGGGTTAAAGTTGGAAACCAGGAAAAGGATAAAGGGCAAGCTAACGAATTATATGACCACAATTTTTGACCACACATCCCTTCATTAATATATGAACATTAAAGCCCTTAATTCTATCCATCTAAAAGATATAGACATAGATGTAGTTCATGTGTTAGGGAAAGAGAGCGAAAAAGTAGAGCTTGACTTTGACTTTGAGCACATTCCGTCTCACTTTTCTCAAAAAAATCTCAAATTCCCTGCTCTTCCGGATCCGGCTTAATACTTAATCTTTTGACTTACTGTACAATGTGGGACTCCCTTTGGTCCCGCTGACCTCTCCGTTCTTCACCTTCAAATTCATGTCTTGGCAGTAGAGCGTCGAGATAACGGCACGAGACTGACCATCGCAATTATGGACTAGAAGATACAGGAACAGAACGAAGACTAGAGATTGAACTTTGGGTGGCATTTTTTATCATGGGACAGCAATTCACAATTTTTAAAACATTCAAAAATTCATTACTTAATTACAACAGAGATCACTGGACGGACGAGTTGGACTTTTACAGCGTTAGTGTCACAAATTGTCTGGACCTTTTCTTGTTACAACTTTTTCGATCTTGCAATCGCTGTAGGAAACTTATTTTCATTTCCAACTCTAGCTTTAAATGCTTTCAAAATTTTACGTATTTTTACGAAACTTTATAAATTATATGCTTTGGCAGCAAATCAGTCTTAATTTTTGAAGTGATGGAAGAGAGAGAGAGAGGTAAGAATAGGAATTAGGAGTTGCTATTTGGAGACAATGCGAGACTGAGACTTCTTAGCGGATTGCAGCCTCTTAAATAAGATCGCTCCGTCTTCTAAAGTCAGTGTCTTTAATTTACCAGGCAAAAGTATTTTAGGTAGTCACCAGCACTATCACACCACATAATGAGCAGAAGCCATCCATGTAAAATAGATGAAATAGTCCACTGATGTGTGCAAAAGATGAAGGCAGCATCATCCATGCTTATTTGCTTAACAGGTTAGTTGTTTGTCAACTCAGAAATTTCCAAAATGACTCACTTTTATCAAAAAATATTTTTATTTCCGGCATTTCTGGCAGGGACTATATATATACTTGTCAGTTTGCTTCTATTTTAAAACTGATGGATCAATCCTTTAGGGTGGTACTTTTTTAAGTCTGAGCTGTTTGCGGTTACGTTTTTCCCTAAAAATCACGGAACTTGGGATGAATGCATGTGGTCCTTAGAAATTACATAGTATTCAATGGAAGGGGCTGATTTTATCCAGGTAGCTTAATCATTGTTATGTAATACTGCATTGATTTATGTATAACATGTTATGAGCTTGCTTTTGCTTGGATTTCTATTCAGAGATTATTATTATTGGTACCCTACTAAAAAGATAAGAAAAGAGAGAAAGAGACCAGCCACCTGGAAAACATTGGTTTACGCATCTTTATCCCCCTCCCTTAATTGCTTATTTGGTTCGTGACTAATACTGTCAATAATTATTTTATGATTTTGCTACTAATTGACCTCTGGATGACAAAAAAATTAAATCATAAATTGAACTAGTTAAGAATCTTAACCTAAGATTGACCTAGTTAAGGGATACAAATTAAATGTAATAAATTGCTAATATGTATGTACTTTATTTTATGTATGTTCATTCATTTCCTTGTGAAGTTAAAAAGGAGAAAGGTTATAGAATCAATTGTTAGTGTTTTTGGAATGAAGATTGGCAAGTGCTGTCACGATAGCAGTCTCTTCATGAGACTGCAATGCTTTGCTTATGACGGGGAAAATGAGACAAGTCAAAGGTTTTCTAATTCCAATTCAAGTTGAAAATTGAAATAGATTATGATAGATTATAGAAATAATTTTGAAATAATTTCTAAATAGATGTTTACCTATTCTAAAAATATTATGAAAAGTGCAGTCTTTCCCTGAGTAGGTTTTTGAAAAGATAATTTGGTTTATACAATAAAGTGCAATTTTTTATGCGGTTACCTTTGATAAATTCTATGCAGATGAATAGAACTTTTTCTCTGCTCTTACAGTGCTCTTCCTGAGATTTTGCAAAGTTGAGACTCAAGGGATGCAAGTTAAAAAGATGA
>JAQIXN010001331.1:0-19600 GCA_034698145.1 Proisotoma minuta
ATCCTAAACACTAAATCAAACTTTGCTACAAATTGTGAAAAACACTGGGATTTGACTTTTGGGCCATGATTAAATATTCATACGCTGTCTAAATATAATTTTCAAATATATACATAAAATAATATCTAATAAAATATTTGTTATCCAAAACTTTTAAAAAATAAAGGCTTCATTCCAGTTAAAATTAGTTTTGGAAAAGGTTAGATTCCTAAAAATAGCGTAACTACTCAATATTCGTAATTTAGCTGAATAAAAACCCACGCAGATTTGTTAAAATTGATATTTTGATTGTGGATATGAAAAAAAATATCTTAAACTCTAAATTCTCGAGATAAACTGAATTTCTTTATTTCCTCATATTTGTGTGATATTCGTGTTAATCTAAATTTCTTGTTGCAGTTTAAAAAAATCAGGAATATGTTTGAATATGGTTCATCCTAAAATCATTTTTATGTAAATTTTCTGCACCTGCACCTTAAAATAAATTTCGGAAACTGAAGAAAACAATTTTGTCGGCAGTGTTAAAAATCCCATCTCCATTAGCTCTCCCTTTGAGCAAATTTGCATGACAAAGTTTATTTGCTCTGCTTCCTTTAGTTTCCTTTCCTAGCTGCACTTTGAAGTAAATGGGAATGAGAACTGCGTAATTTGCATTTGATATTCCCCTAATTGCCAATTAGCTACTTTTTTACTTTCCCCCTTCAAAAACTATTCTCAATTAGTTAAAAGAGAACTATTTGTACATAATATGGGGCTGAGCTGCATTGTTTTGACAAATTGTCTGTCTGTCTTCAAAATAACGAATTGTCGGTAAAGATGTGACATGTTATTGGATCAAAATTTAGGTTCAATGTCATGGAGACAAGTATTTTTGAATTAAAAGATGCTTAGATGTCCAGGTTACGAAAAATGACGATTTTTTAAATGCGTTCCTATTCTAAGAAGCAAAAAGTTGACCTCAGACCAAAAAAGATCAATTGCTTAATTTACAGCATAAATAAAAAATTTCTCCGCTACTTTATTACATCTATCTTCCAAAAAGTTTGTAAAAATACGTTTTTCTACCTCGGAGTGTAATTAATGGATTTAGGGAAAAAGATAGCCATCTGCTCCTTTTGGATTAAAATGCAGCCAAGGCCAAGGTTTTGTGTAAAAATGTACATATCTTAAAACTTTCTCTTGTTGCATGCAAAGCAACGTTTCCGTTTACAAAATTCCATAAAGCAGCACTATTTTTAGGACAAAACCCCGATATTTTTATTGCGTGCAACATTTTTATTACATCTTAATCACAATCATTGTTCGTTGTTCATTACGCCAATTTTTATGCAGATAAGTAATTGCAGCGTTTCCTTTATCCACACTTTTCCCCAATTTTTTGCAAAAGGGAAAAAAAACGACATGAATTTATGACGGGGCTCAACTCGTGTCAAAATTCATATCTATCCCATCCTTTCGCTTATAATGTTTTATGTTTAGTTGTCAAACTGCTAAAAATATTGAGCTACGTGTGAGGGGAAAATATGAAATCTCGGCCCACTTTTTCCAATATCAAATCTAAAATCAGAATTCAACTGGAGAAATATGTGAGACAGTATATAAAAAATAACACAGATTTCGAACAAATATAAAAGGGTGTGACATTGTGTCACACACTCACATATTTTTTGAAAAACATAACCAAACTTCTTAAAACATCAAAGAGTCATTATTAAGGACAACTAGTTACACCCTACTTTTTGAAGTTATCAGCTAAATCTAGTGTATATATTGCTTTTAAATGTTTGTAAATTATTTGGGAACTACTTGTGAATTTGTATTCTGTAAGAAATATATTCTTTTCTGAGTTTTTTTGTGTTTTCGATACATTTTAAAGAATTTTTTTTTTATGTTTTTCTGAATAAATCTTCAAAAATTTTGACGGGCTATTAGATTCTTTGAATTTTAAAATTTCATAAGTTCAAATTAAAATGCTGCATAGGAAAATGTAAGATTTGTCAATTACCTCAGAGACTACAAAATAAAATAGTATGAACTTATTTTAATAAACTTTTAAAATGCAGGGTCACATACAACTCAAAGCTCAAACCATCTTTAAAACCATACGCTGCCTAAATAAAGTAAAATTCCACTTTGATGACATTCTATGAAAAATGTATGATCGAAATTCTCATGTCCAACCCATCGTAGCATTTTCCTTCTATTTTTATTATAGGAAATGGATGTAATGGGATGTAGGTCATCAAAATAATGGCCAGCCTACTCACCAGAATGTTGACGTCTGTGAGCTGGCGACTGCCCATCCACCAAGTGATCATTGCCGCGGGGCGGGAGCCTAAAGTTTAAATTAGCCTTTTAGGAAAAATAAGGTTCTTTAGAGTTCTTTAACCTGTCGCAATGCATTCAATTTGATGTCGTTGATTTGCCACGAGTCGATCCACTTGGCTGATACGAGCTGATAGTGGTCTCACTGAAAAGAGAATAAAATCGGCTTTAATCTCATATCCGACACTGTTTCCAATATGTTGTCAAACAACTTGGGTTGCAAAGGGTAAACATTTAGAGCAGTTGGTAAATTTATGTACTTAATGCAAAGATGCTAAAAAATAGTAGCATTTTTAAGTTTGACCTTGAAGGTTATGACCAAAAAAGTAATTTTTTGACCATTTTATGGGTCATATTGTCATATCAGCCGACAGACAAAAAGAAAAAGGAGTAACACAACTCCATTACAGCATTTCTCAATATTTGGCAAACAAG
Organism: Proisotoma minuta; assembly: GCA_034698145.1. Taxonomy (NCBI): domain Eukaryota; kingdom Metazoa; phylum Arthropoda; class Collembola; order Entomobryomorpha; family Isotomidae; genus Proisotoma; species Proisotoma minuta. The sequence continues at coordinate 2,761 of JAQIXN010001331.1, forward strand.
CCGAGTGCAGTTATAAACATCAATAAGGATAAAAGAAAGCCACACCGGATGAAAGGCGAATTTTTTCCACAATTCTTAAGAAATTGTGTGCTCTTCTAATTGGGAAATAACAATTGGCTTTGGGCTGAAATGAGTCAATCCATCATTGCCAGGTATCAAACTCACTTACAATTAGCACAGACAAACAGGAAAAAGAAAAAGAATGGGGAAAGTAATAGTTTCTTCCATAGAAAGGAAAGTGGGGCAAGAAGTAGGAAATGGCAGGGGAATTTGTTAACTTTGCTTCTTCAGTTGATTAACAAGTTGAAAGTTGGCGGAGGTAGCTCTAAATTCCTCCAGGGCTAAGAGTTTTCTGCACTTGAATTGACTTTCAATATTTGTATTGGGGCTAAAGGTCATGGGAAATACGTGACCAGTCTGTCTGTCCAACCCGCGTAAAAAATGATGAAAAAATCCTTTTTTTTTCAGTGGTTAAACTTTGAAATATAGCTTTAAAATGTCATAGAACAAGGTCAAAGTCATTACATATGCTTTTCTAACCCTAATTTTTAGGTAAACTTGATACTAGCCCATTTTACTATGTATATAAATTCTAGATTTTCAACCGGAATTTTAATTATACATGTTCAGAAAAATGCTTATAAAATACCCACTGCTTTTAATTGATTTAAAATTGCAATTTGCACATCAAAACTTACGGTAAAGGTTGAGCCTTAGGACTGTACTTATGGCATCAGTCAAATTGGAGTTGAAGGCGATACACGTCAAATTAGCACCATGATGTTCTCTGCGGACTGAAGCCAGCTTTAACTTTTTCATGGAAACCCCGCCGAGCTGACGAATTATGGGTTCTTTGGATGAGCCCAAAAGTTGACCCCCTCCGTCCCCCAAACGCCATTCAATGTGCGGGGATGGCTTACCTGAAAACAGAAAAAATAGGTGAAAATGGGTGTAATCAAGTGATGTAAGCCACAAAACAACTGGACCCACTGGCCAGCTTGTTTTGGACAGATTGATCTTAAAGATCATGAGTTAAATCATCACTTTTTGAATGCCTACGGTTTTAAAAAATTTCCAAGAATTTTGAAAATTGACAAACAGGCAGACAGACAGACAGACAGACAGACACTTATCTTATATTAAGTATAAATTTAGCATGAGACTTAATATGTATTCATCGCCAGCCACTTTGACTATTTGCATATCATCATTATCCCTTTCACCAAAGAATATCAAAAATTGTCCCAGAGCGGAGCGGAGAAAGAAAGGAAAGGGAAAAGCAAAGCTTTGAGCGTGTCATGTGACATTTGTCATTTGCAAAAATCCTGTCAATTTACACCTCCTGCCGTCACAATCATTTCCTACGGGAAAAATGTTAGAAAGCAAATGCAAAAATAGGGCCAAACGCTGCCAAGATATTTCCTAAAGATTGGTATTTTTTGGGAAATACAGAAATATTTTTTCAAAAAAAAAACCTCAAAATTTTATCTGTTTGTCAAACCAAAAACTTTAGGTATATAAAACACCTGCAATTTCAAAAAAATGTGGGTATGTAATCCATGTAATAAAAAAGCGTTAGCATTCCATAAAACGCAGTTTTGATGTCCAACACACGATAACTGTCTTAAAATCCCATAAAATTGCCCCATAACAATTTGAATTTCCTAGCATTTCTTTGTTTTGGTTGCAAACATATCTTTGACTTGTTTTATTTGCTCCATACTTATGGAGACAGTTATCCATCCCTTGGCCACACTTTGCACATTTACATTTCACTCACATGAAATTTATGAGCCCAACTATTAAGGAAATACAGATATTTCAAGCTTTTATATAAGAGGTAATGGATGCAACAAATTCTTTTTCGTTAAATTTTTTTCTGCCGCCTCTGCAACATTTTGCAAGTCAAAGTGTGAAACTGATCCTTATTTTGGAGGGAGACTTAATTATTTGGATAAATGTTTGTCTGTCTGTCTCTTTTTCTTGATAATTTATTAAGAAATAAATGAAATTTTAAATATGTCACTTGACCAAAGGATTAAAGCTGTATAAAATGGACAACGTCATCGTCATCGTCACACAGACTTGTCCATGTGTATAACGATATCACATTTTTGTGACAAAAACTGTTACCTAAAGTAGTTTTTTTACGTTGCGTTTCATTCAAAATATCACAATTACGACATAAGACCAAACTCAAAAAGTTCAAAAATTGTAAACTTTTTAACTTTGTCAAAACATGTAAATTGTTCCACTCCTTTGTTATATATGTATACTACTAAATTAAAATGCATATGAACCTTCAGTATTTTGTGTCATTGTAAAAATCGAAGAAAAAGATTAAATTGTATCGTGTGAGATCAAACACTTACAATTTGTTTCTGAAAAGAAAACAAAAACAAATCAAACAAACTTCAATCAAAAGTTTCTTCTTGAACAAAACATTTTGAGGTTGAGAATTATTGGAATAAATAAATTTAGTGCGTGTGTAATAAAAGCTTAACTTTCCAAGGCAATAAACGGTCAGGATAATTCTATATCTTGAGCCACGAATGAGTTTACTTTAAGAAACATGCAAAGTTGCGTTTGAGTGGGATACAAAGCAAAGCATCAAATGCCAACAATTTTGTTTTCCTTGTTAAGTAAGAAATTTATTTAAGGAATGGCATTTGAAGAAAACCAATTTTAAAAAATGCTCTGTAATTTACAACGTGGTAATCATCGCCTATTTTTATACAAAAATTATGGAGTTTGGGAATACAATAAAAGCAATAAAAATTCAATGGTAAAAAGTTGATGTGAATTTGGATAGAAAATAATTTTTAAACATAAATATTTTCCTAAAATTGCGTCAGGAATTTCAATTTGAGGATGTAAAAATATCAAATCCAAGAAAAATGTGTGAAAGCTATTTTTTCTCCATTTTTTTCACATATAAACTCATTTAAGAAATAAAAACCCGGAATTATTTAGAACTCGCTCATTTCCTAACCACATAAAAACCACAAAACTCAATTTGCCACAATAAAATTTGACTATTTACTATTTACATTGTAAACTAGGCGGAAATTGCAATTTATTTTGAATATACTTAAGCAGTTACATTACAATTTTCCCCAAAAAGATCTTAATCATTCCCTTTTGTTAGCTACAAATTGATTCTATGTCTACAAACTGACGTTCATCCCATTTTTTTCTCGGCCCGTCTTCTCAATTCTCATCCCATTTTTATAAATCAAAGTAAATCAACATTGTGACAGATTTCCCCACCAAACTTTTTTTTTCTTACATATGTAAGGAAAAGTTTGTAGTTTGTAGTTCCATTTCATCCTTTCCGTCACTTTCCATTTCGTTCCTTTCCCTCGCATGACAAAGATTTGGGAAAGATATCTTTCCGTGATTCGGCTTCTTTTTGACAGACCTTCAAGTTGAAGTTGAGCTACTTCAATTCCAACACATTTGCTTGCCCTAACATGCAAAGCGAGGGAAAGCTACAACTTTATATATTTTAGATTATATGAAACATTGGGAGAGTGGTTTAGTTTCCACCTTTTCTTCAGTTAGCTGCTGCATGCGATGAATTTGCTGGGAGTTTTATATGTTGTGGAATTATCCGTCTGTCTGTCTGACCTCTAATTAAGGTCCTTTTTGGATTGTTATCTAGCGTTTTTTAAAATTCGAAAAATACTAATGACCTATAGTGCTAATTTGATTTTAAACAGTTTCTTTTTTAATTTAAACCGTTTTTTTTTTATTTTTTGGTTTTTTAATTTCGTAAAACTGCATAAAACGCACTGCTACATTTATCCATTTTTTTTGATAAAGCAAAAATTGGTTAATTTGCCTATTTTTATAAGCAAAAAAGCTGTTTCTCTAACCAAGCAGGAGAAAAACATTTAAATTGCGTTTTCCACTATCACAAAAGAATCCCATGCTTTCGTCCATTTATTACGCCCATTTACAAACTGCTTTCTTCAAATTGCACGCTACACTTTTTACGCTACATTTCAAGGACTTTTTCAGTTTGTTATCAGTACAACAACAGCATTTATTAAAATGTTCCCTACTAACTTTCCTTCCTTTGTTTTCCATCCCATCGCATTGCATAACATAATTTCCTGTCCCCTCAACAAACTTAGATTTGTACAAGGGCTAAGATTAGCCGTCAACTAATCGCTCTATCAGCACACTTAATTATCCAACTTTACCCCTTTTTAGAAAAAGTAAGGTCTTAATTTTATTTTGTGGTTATGCAAATCAAGGCCAATGATCGAGAAAACTTTCGTTTTGGAAAACAATTCATTAACATTATTCCCCCATTCACAAAAACTACTGCCGTAAAATCTTGGATTAGTAAAGTTTTGTAAATGTAAATCTTTTGTCCGGGGGACAAAAAGTTGACCCTGTAGCAAGATATTTAGGCTTCTTTGTGTAAATGGATTGCAAACTTTGTTTCTTTGCTGTACTTTTCTCGTTATAGGCTTTCTTTATGCAAATTAGAGCGGAGCTTTTATGGAGGGAGTTAATAAGCTTAGCTTTAAGGGGAAGATGTCCAAAAGTAACTTTTGGCAAACTCCACCTAGTTGAGTTAAATCCTGAAATCCGTCGAGAGTTGTTGTGCTTTGCAGAGAATCAAAGAACAAACAAAGTGAGCAGTGGAAATGACATGATTTCATTTTATTTTGGAGAAAACAAGGAAATCCGCTTTTTGTGGAATTAAGTTGCTAGCTTCTTGCAAAATGTTGATGTTGATGGAAATTATCACAATGAGTTTAAGGTTCAGATTGAAAATTGTTTTTGGGAGTTAAGCTTCAAATCTTGTTAGAAATTGCAATAAGCAGAAATTTCAAAATAAGATTTTGCGGAATTAATTGGCTCAGAATATATTTTTGAAGTTGATGATTTTTTAATTTTGAATGCTGAAAAAGAATTTTTAAAATAAATGAGATATTTGCACAATTTCTTTTATAATTTATGAAACATTTATGGATAATTTAGATTATTTGAGTAGAATTAAAGAAATGGAACGTCTGCGATTTAAAAAAAAAATATACAGATATTATAAAATGTCGTTGCTTCAAAATTTATTTTAAATCTCTTTCCATCCCCAAAATCATCATTAATATCAGTCCAAAGGCAATATTTTTTTCTCATCTGATATTTGCAAACTCGTCCCATTTCCATAAATTCCTTTCCCAGTCCTTTAAAAGCCTACATTTTCATTTAATGTCATTATTTTCCAAACCCTGTAAATACAAGTACAATTTACAACTTGCTGCTATTAAGCAAACTGTAGCCGTAGTCAAAGAGCATCGCTAATAACTTTTGGCTCCCACTCTTATTTACTTAAATAGAAAGCAAATTCGGAGGACGTTGGATGCAGAAGCGGAACTTGAAGAAGGAGATGAAAATAGTGGGACATCTCACAATCAAATTACTTTTAAGGTTTTATGTCTTTGTAGCTCTCTGTTGTTATTTTGTAGGCGAGCTAGTTTATTTTGACGAATTGTTCGTCTGTCTGTCCGTCTGTCCGTCTGTCTCTCTGTCCGAATGCCCGTCCGTCTGTCTGTCGGTCTAGCTGTTGCTCTTTCAGAATCAAAGCTTTTGCACAAAGAATCAGAAATGAGTGGAATTTAAGCATATGTATGTCATAGAAATCATAATGAAGGTCAAGTGTGAAATTAAACATCATTCGACATGTTTTTTTCTCAGAGATGGGTCAATTTGACCCCAAATGACATTTGCTCCTCAATTTAAATTGTAACTACAAAATAAGGTCTAGTTGTAACAATTTAACAAATTGTCCACTACATTATTACATCCGTTTACTGCCAGTATATTTTGCCTTTCTTGAGCCAAAATTTATAAAGACAGAGGAGAGTGACATTAAGCTTTTATTAGTGATTAACTCTCAAGATTAAAAGGAAGGAGCGGCAAACAAAAGCAGAGACGCCCCAACGTTGTAAAGTGGGGAATTTATTTCCCAGCCCCTGTTTTATTACATGCAATCATTGTTGTGGGGAAATACAACGGAGAGAAGATGCAACTGTGTAAATAAATGCAGGATGCACAAATCTTGAACTTTGTGGCAAAAGATGTATAAAACCCTTTCCAAAAAGTTTAAAAAATTTTTATGATCTAATAAACAAAATTTTCTAATCAAAAGACGTGTCATTTTTCTAAAAAAATACACTTGACTGGAAAGAGACTTAGAAAACTTGATATAAAAGCATTTTGTTTTGTAGCTTTAAAATTGGCATAGAAATTTCCATTTCATAAATTTCAGACATACAATTGAGACTAAAATCCTACATATGACAGCTTTGTAAGATAAAAATCGTTTTTTCCGCTTTTTTAAAGGATTACAGAACAAATTAGATGAACATTCGATGTTCAATATTTGCACAGTCTCATATTTCCACTTTAAATCGCATTAACTTTCACCCAAAACATTTAATCACCTGCTTCAAACAACTTATGACTTTTAACTAAAAACTAGCATAAGTAGTTGAAAAACAAGGGAGTTTATTTACCTCCATGAACTCTGCAGGAAAGGCTTAGTTCGGAGCCTTCTCTTAACGGACCAATTACATTTGTGAGCAGCCGCCCGGAAGCGTCATGAACAGAAACTGTCTCCGGAGGCACTGAAATACAAAAATACTTATATATTTTAGGACAAAAAGGGTGTAATCAAGTTGCGAAATCGCTTAGCAATTGCAGTGAAATTGACCTTTGACCTGGCCCCATTTTCACGGCACTACGACTAATCGTTAGGAAGTTATCTTTCAGAATTTATGAAATTTTTGCATTGTAATTGATGATTTTTAGGTAAATTTTCATGTTTTGAAGTAAATTTTGATTGTTTATTCTGCAAATTTTCATGGCATCAAATGAAAAATTACCACCGCAATTTCAGAAATCAATAAAAAATGTGTGGTCATCAAATTCCCTCAAAATCCCATTTCACAGATAAAGCAACATATAACCATTAAAAAAATTAAGAGATATACAGACAAAGCCTTAACTTAAAATAGCTCTTTTCCTTATCACAAAAGACAATTGATTCCTCCCAAAAATTTAGCCTCCTCTTCAGAAAAACTGTCTAAAACAAACTGGCTTGCTTTTGACCTCAAGTGTGTACACATGCTGCGGATTTGCCTCCAGCAAACTAAAATAAAATAAACCTGAGCTGAGTTGAGCTGGAGTTTATTTGGCAAAAAGAAAAGGGAAGGAGTGAGTTTGTGTTTTTGGAGTTGGAGTGTTTTTGATGATTGCTTGAGGGATAATAACACATGAGAGCCAGAGCTAGCTCAAAAATAGTGATATCTAAGGATCTTTGTTTTATGCCAAGGGATTGTTAGAGGGAAAATTATTATCCCGGATGAGAGGAGAGTTTGTATGCGGATTTTTTCAAGTGTGGAATTTTGTCTTTTTTATTCGAAGCTAATGACTGTGAATGTTTTAGGGATTAACTTTTGATCTTTTAGCTGAATAGTTTTGCAAATTTTAAGTGTTTAAGGTGAAATGTTGTGCAAATAAAAAAGGATTTTTTTGTAAAATTGAGTAGAAATATATTTAATTTTGCAACAGAAATCTAAATTTTGCTATGGTAATATTTCACCTCAATTACAAGAACATCTATAAATTAAAATTACAATTCCCTACGAAATTTTAATGATTATTAAAAACAATTTAAAACATCAAATTTTCCTTAAAATCCTTTTCTCATAACAACAAATTTGAACATTTCAATTAAATATTGATCCTAAAATCCTTCATTTGCTGCCAAAATATTTACATCCTTCATCATGTTTACCCTTTAGATCCTCATTGATTCTGCAAACAAAGCTTTTGTGTTTGATTGCAGCCGTTATCCTCAAATATTGCAACAACATAACACAAACAGCTTGTTGTTCCATTTGTAATCAACATCAATATCAAACAGTTTGTGCTTCCATCCCTTATCAATAACAAACAACACTTACCAACAATGGTAAGATTAAACCGGAAGTTGCGGGTGGGTGAGTTGCGGAAGTCAACCCGGCAGACGTAGACCCCTTCGTCAGCCAGTTGGACATTTTCAATGACGAGGCGGGCGGGGTCCGTTACGGTCCTGAAGTGGGCCCTTGTCCCAAAAAGTTGGGGTGACGACCAATGACGCGCAGAACTAAACGGCTTCCCCCTCACATCCAAGCTGTCAAGGAAACAGATTTATGTTTTTATATAAAAGGCGACATTTTTATGTCTTTATGAAGTAACCATAGCAGCAGTGGCTCATCCTTTAGAGAAAGTAAGTACAAAGGTGGAGGCTGGAATTGGTATGGACGGATTGTCATTGACATGGATTTGGCAATGGAGAAAGATTTGGGAGAAGTGTGTCAGGGAGAGGATTGTTACCAAATCGCCGTTTTTTACAGAGAAAGATGTTTGGATAGATTGAGTTGGATGTCTGTCTTCGTTGAGTGTTTGGAATGAGAAATTTACAAATTTCCATTTTGGGGAGCTTTTGAACAAATGTGAGTTTGGGTGTGAAAAAGATTTTAAGGAAAGTGCAAACTTTTCTCCATAATTCTTGAAATTTTTAAAGGAAATGCCAAAATTTAAATTCCCACCACAATTTTAAGAATTATGGAGTAAAATACAATTTTCCTTTAAAAAAAATCAGCTCGCAAATATTGGTAAAATGTGACCCCATAAATTGTCCCCCATTTTGACCATCTTTCTCTCAATTTCTCCTCTCCCATTGTAACTCAATTTCAAAGTTTTAGATATGTTTCCATCACCAATCCAAACCTTTAGCTTATTTTCACAGCTTTATTACACCCTTTTCTAAATCCATCTAAATTTGCTTTATGTTCCCATCACTCACAACGGAGCCTTCTTTCACCACCTTCTTTTTCATTTGCTTCTGCCACCCGCATCAAATTTAATGTACAACCTTCTTCTTTCAACAATTTCAATTTCTAAGAAACTTTTTGTGTGTAAATTACCTGTATATGGGCTTGCCAAAATCGTCTCTGAACCAGAAAACCATATGAACCGCATCGTCACGACGAATTGGGACGGGATTCACATCCACAAGGAATTCTGCTCGACCTCCGACAATTGCCTCCACTTCAATTTCAGGAATTGCTGAAAATAGCACCAGACACGTTGTAAAGTATATTTACCATAAAATAAAATGGAATTGCATTAGACCCATTATGCAATTAGTTTTAATTATCCCCCAGAAATAAAGATAGGGTGGCTGCCTTTGGGTAAAACGTTCGGATATCACGCTAAGCTAATCAAACTAACGCAATGGCGTTGGAGTTGGACAAGTAACAAACAAACAAAGGTGAGGGCAATGGCAATTTGAGATTTGTTGTGGCAGCTGTCTGCCCCGTCTGTCTGTCTGTTGGGTTTGAGCACGTATCAATATTTGATAAAAATAAATACGTGATGAATAGATTCATGATTAAAAAATATGGAAAATGACAAGTTGGCATTTTGTTTATAAATACATATGTATAAAAATATTGAATGGATATGGACTTTGCTTTAAATTTTTGATTGTAAGGTTTGTAGTTGTTTAAAATCGTAACATGTCGAATTTTTTGAACAGAACGAGCTTTTTTATTTTCGTTTATATTGGCAATTGTCACTATTTCTTAAAAATTGTATAAAATTGTAATTTAAAAAATCCACTCCGGTTTCAATGCACTCTTACGCCCATTCCTTCTTTCCTTTGACCTTGTAGTCAAATCAAAGAAATGTTTTATGCTCTATTACGTAACATAAAATAAAATATGATTGTCTCGGCCCTTGTTATATTTGTGCCTGCAATTTGTAGTCCATAACTTCAACGTTGTATAAATCTTTGCAAAAACTAAAGCAAGGAGAGATTATTGCTAAAGTAGTTATGTTGGGCCCATTATTTGTCATTCTGATGACTTTACTTCCCATAAAAAAGAACATTTCCCAATTATTTCTCAAGATTACAAACTCAAGCTGGGAAAGACAAAGGCTCATAAAATAACATAAAAGCCTCATCTAAAAATCTGCAATCATTTCATTTCGCAAAGTGATTTGTTAGTAGGACAAAGAACAAATTACTTACGCCAAACGAACATAACCCTTCATTAAGGAGGGAAAAGATTAGGCAAAGTTTTATTTAATGTCTTAAATTTCTTGGGCAAAGGAATTTGGCTTTTCAGCAAAAATGTCTACGCATTTTTATTTTTATGGGGAGATGACAAACTGCCAAAAAAGGCCATTGACCAAAAGATTTTTTGGGTTTATACAAAAATTGTGACTCGGCTTTTTAAGATTTTTTAAAAAAATTGATTTTCACATACTTTGTTCTACAATTAATGAAATCCTGGTGGAAATTTAAAAAATGAAGTTTTGATTTGCGGTTTTTGAGCTACATAAAATGAAATTAAAGCAGAAAATTTTGGATTTGTAGAATTAAATATGAAAATACCATTTTTTCTTAAGCTTTACAGGCAAAATTCATTAGGATCTAGTGAAATCTTTAAAATCTGTTAAAAATTTTTCGGGTAGCTCAATTTCCTCTTAATTTTGTAGAAATTTATGAGCTTTCTGCGTGATTTCAACATTCCCAAATATTATCCCTAAAATCTTCTGAAAGCTAATGTCTCACAAAATAAAAACGCGACAATTTATTTAGCCAGAAGCAAAAGCCAACACAATTTATGTATTTCGCTTTCTCTGCCAACCACAAAGTAAAATTGATGCGTGCAATTTTTTCCTAAAAAAACTGTCACCTCAGCATTTTGTTTTCATTTTTGTCCAGCCGCAAATGTCTTTAGTCACGAACCATCTTACTTTGTCTACTAATCTGACAGCTAAATAGTTACATTAATACACAAAATATGTGGCTGAGCTTGAGAAAAAGGATTTTAACTAGTATAAAGTGGTCCAACAATTTCTTGATTTTTTTCAACAAAAATTGAAAAATCCTCAGCAGTTTTCACATTCTTAGAGCAAAATTTATATCACTAAAATCCCTTTTTCAAGCACTGCACTGCCACAAATTATCGATTACAATGTTGGCTCCATTGTTTGCTCGACTTTCCCCAAGATTTGTGGTGTGTTGTAAGTTGTAAGCAAAGTTATGGGTTTGGGGAAGTTAAACTTGATTTGAAAAAGGAAACGGGGCCACAATAAAAAGTGGTCTCTACTCTCTACACACCTTTTACAATAGGTGGCAAAAGCTTAAGCTTAAGCTCAAGCCAAGCCAAGCCTTTGCTATTTGTCAGGTGAGGTGGATATTTTAAGAGGAAGGAAGGAAGGTTTGATAAGTTATAGATATTGATATTGCACCTCATTCCAACTTTCACATTCACACCCTCACTTTCTCCTTAAGAAAATTTAAAGGGAGAGATGAAAAACGGGGCTAAGGAGCAATGGCGATAAATAATTGGCATTGTTAAAAGGGAAAGGGCTGATTGCAAAAGTTGGGAATGGAGGTGAAAATATGGCAAATGTTAGGATTTTGGGATTTTAAATTTGGAAAATCGACAATTATTGGGCTTTTAACCATTTGAAAATGTATGTTCTGTCTGTTCGTCTGTCTTGCTTGACCAAATTCCAGGTCACGACGTAGAAACCAGCGGCAATATTTAATCCCTCCGCCATTACCCCCCATTTTTACATCAATTTTCACACTGTTTTATGCCCTTACATGGCAAAAATTGCTATTTTTACCCCACTTTAATATAAAATTGTTGATCTTTCCCCCCACATGTTTACCCACCAAGCAACTCCATTTTAATCAGCCAAAGTTCAACAATGTGTGAGTGTATCCCATAAAAATTACAACCCATTTCCACCACCACAACCTAAAATAGATAAATGAACTAAACTTTCCCCGTTATATTCTTTGTATACTATTTATACTGCTCCCTTGTGAAAGGAGAAAGTCGTAAAAGCAGCACATAAAAAATTCCTTCTCCAGTTCAGTCGCATTGATGCAAAATATATGACACATCGATTGCACTTTTACGGCCAAAAGTATCGTCATATTAAAACTTTTACGGTGGCTTAATACTACATAATTTATTTGCTCGGTGTAGGTGTAAATTTTAAACATTTTACGCCAACAGTTGTCTAATAAAATGCTGAAAAATATTTAGGCCAGTCATTCATCAAGCTGAAAATCTTTGCCGCAGTTTCAGTTTCCGACCTCATTTTTTAAGGGAGAGGAAAGATTTTATGCGAGGAGAAGATCGATTTATCCTCATAATTTTTGTTTTGGAGATCGCTTGTTTATGTGATGTTTGGGAGGCTGCAGATGTTTGCAAAAATCGAGAAATTGCAAATGAATGTAACCGCTAAATGATGTAAACAAATGCAAACACAACAATGGCCGGAAAAATCAAGTTTTAAAATATTTTGACAGTTGACCTTTGAGGTCATGCCCTGGAAAGCTTATCTTTAAGCTTCAAGGCCACAGGTTAAAAGCTTGGATACAAAATAGGTGTCAATCCCTAAGCCGAGCTTCAATTCAAGCCCAGCCCCACTTAAAAGTAACCCAAATACATTTCATTGTTAGCCATCTTCTAGGTAAAAAGTTTTGAGGGAAGAATGTAATTTATGACATCTTGAGAGCGGGGCGATATAATCAATTTATTGGATTCATGCCATTACGAGCAGACTCCAGTTTTAAGGAAATATGCATCAGAGCCCAAATCCTAACCGCAGCCACTTCTTCTTTGCATACAGAAAGATTTATGACCGAATTTTGCATTGTCTAGTAATGTTTATGACATCCGGTTGCCCAACCCGCTATTATAGAACACCCACAATTTTTAGCAAATCTCACGAACAAATCTGGTCTTAAGTATGCGGTTGTGGTTGCCCTGTCTGTCCGTCTGTGGCCCAGATTTAGCAGATTATGACACTTTTAAGTGGTGTGGAAACAAGGATTTTGGTAGCTGTCATATTGTCTCAATTTTAGGTTATTTGTTTGTTTATGATATTTGAGAAGTTTTGATTTTATTAAATTTTGTACTAAACATTATAAAATTAAGATGAGAGTCGCAATTTCTATATATACGCGCTTTTACCCATTGATTATTTAGTGTCATGGTTACCAAAACTAAAATTCCAGCTTCAATTTTACGAATTGCCAAGCAAAAAGTGGATATTTTGCAATTTTCTTTGGAAATGAACATTCGCCACTTAATTACATCCATAGCCCACTCTTTTATATTTGATTTTATAGGTCACGTTTTCTCGCTTTGGGTCAAAAATAAATTAATTTCTTCCCTCCCGATTACTTTTCACATTTCCATTTCAAGCTTTGCTGTTTGGGACAGGTTGTAATGGAACTGGGGCTGAAGTGCCTTAGCTTCACTTTATTTAGTTTAGCTCAACTTCTGCTGAATTAAGTAAAGTAAACAGGGAAAGTGGCTTAAACAAAAGAGCGAGTGTTGTGAATCGACTTTCAATTTCGTATAGAGAAAATTGAGTGGAGTGCAGTGCAAAAAATGGGAACAAGTGTGGAGGGGAAATTGAACGAAAGAGGTGGTATTTGGCTATAATGCCTTAGGTGGGGAAAATGTGGGGATGTAATGATGTAGCGGAATATGATAATAATGATATTTTCATTTTATTGGAGGTCAAAGTCAAGCTAAGTTTTGGACACGGATCAAATTTAAAAAAATGACATGTTGATGCTACGAAGGTTGAAATGGCAATTATGGAAATCTTAACTTTGTGGCTACAAACTTTCAAGAGATTTTATCTCATAATTCTTATTTTTTTTAATTTCCTAAAAATTACTTTTCGTATACACATTCCGTAAGATTTATTTCATTTGGATAGAAAAAAAATTGACGCATAGACAAACAATAAATGAACAAAGACAGACAGATATTTCAAACATGTAACATACTTTTAGCGGATCGGAAAGCCAAAAACTGAAACTCGTTTTATGCTTTAAAATACAATTTGAAGGATGGCTGGCTCCAGATGAAGTTTGTAGTTATCCAAAATATACATATTGAGCTCGCTTTCACTTTTGAATGAAGTTTAACCGGAATAAATATTTCGGTAGCATCCATTTCCCTCTAATCTTTAAACTACCAGCTCTGCTCTTTATTAACAGCAGTCCTCACATGGAAGATAATAGCAATAATAGTTATTTATGTTGAGTTGAAGTGTTAGAATTAGATTTGGGACTGTTCTATCTTCAGGAGGCTCATAAATAAATAAATTGTACAAACTTCAGCCCAAACTGTCCCACTTTGAGCTGAATTTTGAGGGTGTGGTTTAACTTAAGGCATAGCTATTAATGTTTTATTTAACAGGGGAATGAATCAGGGGCTGAGCCAGATGCAGATGAACCTAATCGCAAAGTAAAGTATTGAATAAAACGGATATTGATATTGCTCCCACACTTTACTTTAGAGCGGGGTCTTATCAGCGGAATTTATGAAACAATGCAATGCAGGAGCGAGGTTCTTTAATTCTACAACTATAACGTACACTATTTATATAGTGTTTCATTTGACGCCTGGATAAACTTGGAGCCTATTGTTGATTGTGCCTTGTCTGTCTGTCCGTCTGTTTGAGATTAAGAGGAATTGACGTTTGAATTTTAAAATTTGGCCGGTAAATATCAATAAGTTAAACACAAATTTGGGACAATTTCAAAATTTTTATACTCAAAATCTCTAGTTAATAATACACCTTAAAATTTTACTCAACCTAAGAAAATGAATTTTACGCAAAGTTTAATATCCACACTGTTTGCGTTATAAATCCTAAAATTGCAGCGGGAATTTTAATCTTGTTGTCCAACATTTTTTACTGGATTTGAACAATACATTGAAAAGAGGAATTTGAAGTTCTAGGAATTTTTTAATAACCATGACAATTTTTTGAAAAGTTCCACTCCTTCATTACACCTTTCCGCCGGCATCATAGATATTTTATCAAGTATGGGATCGCACTGAAGTACGTGGGAGTGGAACGGGAAAGTAAAGGACCAACTCAGCCATAAAATGTCAAAGGTAAAAGCCACATTTGTTTCTGTCAAGCCTCACTTTTGGATTTTAGATTTGGATTTGGATTCCCAATTGATTGTCTTGTTCGGCTTAAGAAGGGGTGGGAATTTATTTGAGTAGCAAAGCAACTTTTCCAACCACTTATGCAAAATTTGGGATTTATCGACATGACAAAATTGACAGCTTAATATGGAGGATGGACCAAGCATAAATAATTTGCCAAAAGGGAAAGCCTTTGAAAGCTGAGACACCTTTTGAAGTTTTTGAGAGGAAAAATGTGGTTGTTTGGAATGCGACGAAATTACATGAATTGTGGTGCCTTTGATAGCAAATTCAAATAGCACAAAGCAGGTATTAAAATCCTCAACCTTCTAACTTTTGTTGGGTTGGATAAAAGGATACAACTACATATTACTTTAGCTCTGAATGTTGCTTTTTTTAAATGATTCTATGCTCATACTCCAATTTCAATTTGCTCAAAGCATCTGTAAATTACCCCCACTTTTCCAAAAACGCACTGAAAAAATCCAGCATTCTGCTGAATGATCCTAATCCTAAATCCCAACACTCAACTCATAATGTTTGACGGTTCGTGCATCTCAAATCCAAATGGAAACGAACAAAGGAAAAAATGAACACGAAGCGCAAACGAGCTCCGCAATTTTTCTCTGCATTCGTTCGTAAACTTGAGTTATTTTCCTTACTATGTGAATATGCACAAGAAATGGCATATTCGATTTCTAATTTTACTACAAATTTTTTGAGTTATTTTCATATCTCAACATTTCAAGCTGAATATACAGATGCCATGGAAACAAAAAAAAGATGTGTTTCATAGAATAAAGTGTGTGGATACCAAATTTTCCTTAAAATCCCTTCTGATAAGCCCAGCCCCATAAATTCCCGACTATTCATCATTATCTCATCTGCTGCAGTGGATTCCACTCTAAATCAAGTGAAAGTCGTTTGTTGCTTACTCAACTTCCTCAGTCGGCCGGAGGCCACAATTTCCGCCTCTTTCTATTTCTACTCAAGTAAGAAGAGAGGTGAGATGTCATTATGCATGGCCAACTATCTTTCCCAAAAGATCCAGCTTCTACTTTAATAACTTGGTCTAGGTGCGAGTTTAAATTTGAATTCTTATGAATTCAGTGTTGCTTATTTTGTACAGCTTCTCCTCAAAATTTCAAGTGCTTGAAATTGTAAACTTTAAGTGAGATATGGGAGATTAATGAATATAAAAGGGATTTTGGGAATAATTTTTTTTTCTGCAAAATTTCAGGACAACCATATTTAAATTCTACAATTTTAAAATGGCTGTGAAATATTTGTAAACAATATCCTTTTATTGTATTTCCCTTTCCATATAAAATATCGACGTATTCTCATTAATTTGTTACAAAAGTTGAGAAATATTTTTAACAATTAAGCAGAATTTTTCCCAACTGGCTTCTATAATATATCGATGGCAAAAATGGCAATTTTAGCCCCAATTCAATGCCCATAATTTTTCCAGTTGCCACCCTGTATTTTTCGAGTATTTGGACAGGAGCTCAACCTTCTTGATTTATATTAGGAGGGTGTAGGTAGCAACAATGACAGGGAAAGCCAAAATGTTGAGGAAATTTACCAGAACTGGCTTTAACCCCGACTTCTTTTCTGTTTTGTATTCAATGCGAAGCAAAGAGCAGAACAGAAGAGTGTCTTTTGTTTTTATAGCAAAATTCTGCAACATCAACATAAAACTAAAATCTCACTGTGCAGCGCAAGCTTATGTAGCCCGACCCAGAGTGTAGCTAAGACCATTTTTTAAACTCCATTAG
>JAQIXN010001332.1:0-19597 GCA_034698145.1 Proisotoma minuta
ATAGGAAAAGCTTTTAAAAACAGGTAGAAAAGAGACTGCGGAATTAAGCAGCTGGGCCAACAGACAACTTACCAGAGGAATTTAAATAGGGAAAACTTGGGGAAAACTTTTAGCGAATCCTGGCCCATCTGTTTTCCCTTTAAAATGCTCGCAGAAAATTGTTTTGATAGATAATTAAATTTATTTTATGTTTTTTATATAAGAGGAATAAAATTGAGAGCATGGTTTTATAAGAAAATTTAGTTTGTGGCTTTTAAAGTGGATTTTAACATTAAGGGAGTTAATTGTAACAATTGTTTGCTGTCAAGATGAATTTGTGAAAGAATAATTAGTCCTGCTTTAAAAGCTTTTGTATATAGTGTAGATTAAGTTTATCTCTTGTTTTTATTTCCCGTTGTTTTTGGAAGCAAAAATTTCAATTTTTGGGCCATTATCGTCTTTATTTTGATCTTTGGTTATGATAACTTTTTTTTAAATATCAGTATTTTTGGTAGATTAAACAGAAGCAAACAGTAATTTTGAACAAAGGGCAAGAAGCACAAAATCATAACATTTTTGGCACAATTAAAGACATAACTCAATTATCAAATTTTGTTGTTCTTTTGAGTGAAAGCAATCTGAAAATTAATCCCATTTTAATTCAACACTTATATTTGCAAATCTGTCATTAGTATCGCTTTCCATAGTCAAATGTGTTTTTTGGACTTATTATAAAAATATTGTCCACCCCGTACATATTTTGGGAGTGGGTAGTTGTGTTGCGGTGCTTGGAGAGTAAAAGGCTTTCATGTAAATCTCCATTATTCCTAAGCCCCGACTCCAAATCTAATTTGCCCAAGGAAAACTAAAGCTACGGCTAAAAGCCCTCCTACATAAAATAAAATACATGAAACCAAATTTATTTCAAAACCTGAAACTATGTGCACCTTCATAAGCTTTTTCCAGGGAAAAATTAAGGTTATGGAAGACATAAGCTCCTGTTTGGTGTTGAAACGTGGAATGTGTGGGAGAAATCAGGATTTTGGCTTGAGAGGATTTTGGGCATAGGTTTTGGCATAATTTAGAAAATTTTGGAAACTTTTGGACTCTAATTACTTGCGGCAACATTGAGCATATTTTCACCTTATTTGTGCTTATTTGACTTTTTGGGCATATTTTGGCATGTTTTGTCCATTTTATATTTTCCAGAAACTTGATTTTCTTAATGGTAAATGCCATAAATGGAAAATTAGGCAATTTTTTTAAATATGGACTAAAATAAATGTTCCATTGTCATCGTAAAACTTCAAACTTTCCTTGAAAATTGCTCCAATTCTCAACATTTACATGCCAAACCAACTTTTCATTTTGCACCATAGAATCCTACAAATTTCCGACAAATTGCATCAATTTTTCCCAACCCCGTACTTTTATTTGTACCCCAACTTTCTGTGAAATCTATAATCCTTTTCCCTTTCTTTTCCATTGGTAGCTGGCCAATTTGGTTTTATAGGATTTGTGAATTTACCTAGGGAGGAATTTTAGTGGGAATGGGCCAAGGGCTCATTAGTCCTCAATATTAGTCATCCTTCCCCTCACCCTCTAAAATGAGGGGAGGAGTCACTCCGCACAAAGAAAAGTCAGCCCAGAATTAAACAATAGGGGAAAGAAACAGGAAATGGAGTTGTCTCATCTTTTTTGTAAAGGGTGTCACGGAAATAGGGCTAAAACATCTTTTTCCTGGTCGAAAAACCCGATTTTTTTAGGGGAAAATAACGGTTTGATAATCTTTTTTAATGCCCGGTGTCAAAACCGGAAGTGAAAGCTTTTAGACATGACTTTAAAATTCAAAATTTGAACAATATTTGGAGAAAGAGCTTTCCATGAAGATTTAGGGTTTACCCTCTTAGAATTTTTTTGTAGAGTGAGCAGATTAGAAATTTTTCTATTAGATTCACGCATAAAAATCTAATTAGATTTGCCTTTTTAAGAAATTTCATAAAATATACAACTTGTAACAGATTAGTTCCCACTTTTTCACGGCTTTAAAAATAATTTGGAAACCTATATATTAATATTTTTTGAGCCACCCCGAACACTTTTGTCCGACTGAGAGCTGTAGAGGTATCTTTAAAGTGACATGGATTTTGTAGATGGGAGATTTTTGATAAGGAAGTTTGCTGGACATTTTCCAACAAAGATATCTACAAAGGAATGATATAAAGACGATGCCATCCAGGATCATTCACAAAACTTAAATAATTTGGGAAAAATACCAAATTTGGCAAAATATTGCTATGGTAAATTTCCCTTCTTAAGATTTCTCTCTGCAGAAGCCAAAAGCTTTCAAAAAATGACAAAAGCTCAAAAACTCAAATAGCAGCAGACCTGGCGAAAATCTCAAAAATAGTCCAAAAACGCCGAAATTTCCTCCGATTTCCCCGGAATTTGTGGCCGGCCCCTTTGTCCGGCTTATGTAGCTTGGGTTTGATGTGATGGGCTTTGAATTACGTTGCTATCCCATATCCTACGGTTGTAAGGGGAGAGAGTTTTGTATTATTTTGGTGGCTCAGTGATAGGAGTTGTAATTGAATTAGGAGACTTCCATTTGACGCTTCTTTCCCCAGGGACAGCCCAACACCAAAAGTTCCTTCCAACGACCAAATTGTCAAATACAGACACATCATCAGCCTACCCAAGCTACAGGGTGGACCCAAACCAAATGGGCATGATAATTGAGGGATTTCTGAGGAAAAGCCAAAAATTTTGGTAGAAATTTAGTCTGAAAATGAATTTTGAGCATGTTTCTCATTTACTTTGTACGGAATGCAATTGATTCCTTTTTCTATGGAAAATTGGAAGATAACAAATGTCCAAAAAATGCTAGGTTTAGGCAAAGTGATAAATTGTATTTGACACCAAATTGCTCGATTTTGGACACTTTCCTAAATTTTTAGAGGCTGGAAGTGAGGAAAATGGGCTAGATTACTACTATCAATTAACAAATAGGATTAGCATGTGACAAATTTAATTTGTTTTGCTGGAAATTGACAGAAATTAAAGGATTTTGGCAAACATCCCCGAAATTTTTACATTTGATCCATTTTTCAGCAAAAAAGGTAAACATTTTGATGCAAACACAACAAAACCGTTAATAATTGACGGTATAAAATTTAAAAGTGACACCCTGTACATATCTTAATATTTAAAAAATATGTAAGTAGCATTAAAATAACACATTTAATAAAAGCAATGAGTCGGCTTCGTTATTCCCTTAATGCATTTAGTTTCCTTGAAATTGTTTGCAAAGAAAGAAATTGGGCTAAGTGAGTTAGCTGCTAATTTTCCATTGGGAACTCCAATTTGGGCGAAATGAAAAGTGATATTATTGAATTATTTATTTCAGCCTGCGCCAGGTAATCACCAGCAAAATTGAATCAACATCACATTATAAAGCAAATGCAACATTTTGCTCTTTTTTCCCTTTTTTCCCCACACCCCGCACATTTCCTCAAAGGAGGAAGGGAAAGAAAGAGAGAAAGTTGTGAAGGGAATGGCAACAACTTTTTTCTTTCATCAACTAACTTGAAAAAGACTTCTTTTAAACACTTTTCCCTTTTAGAGAACTAACAACTAACAAACTGAAGGAGGGAGATGTACGGGGTGGGAAATTAGTTTTTTGAACAAGTTTTTTTGGGTGAATTTTTGGGGTTATATAAATAGCTAAACCTGGATTTTGGAAATCTGCTAAGAATTTGAAAATTTTAAAATAGATTTTTGACACACCCTGTATTTGTATTTGCTGGAAGTATAGAATCGAGTCAAATATTTACTCTGTTGTCTAATTAGTTTTAAGCGTTTTTTCTATTTAAGACAGGTTTTTGGAAACGTTTTTACATGTTTTCAGAGTTTATAAATATGTAAATTGTCAAAATATTTTTCAGGCAACATTTTTACTAATTTAACGAAAATACTGTATTATGAGGTATTTTGTTTTGGAGAAGTGAAAGCCCAATTTTAAAAGAAAACGTAAATTTTACGTAAATTGCTTGAATTTGTCCCATTTCTTCAAAATAACCAGGAAACATTTGTTTTTTCTTGCCGAAAAGCCGGATTTTTTTACAGGGTGTCTCAAAAAGGACTGTTTTCTCAAAGTATCTATATTGTCCACCCCGTAGGAGTTGTTGAGTGGCCGTGTTGTTGGGTGGAAGGGAATATTTTGAGGAGTGACATTTCTCTGATGAGAGTTACAAAGGAAACTTTTGAAGGGGGAACTAACAAACTTTCACACAACTTTCCCCCCTCCCACAAAATACAAATCCTACAACACTTCACTTCACAAGAGCCACGTACAGGGTGGACCAAATTATTGTAGAAAGAGAGTAAATATGTACAGGGTGGGTAAAATTATCTAGTTGAGAGTGTAAATTTGTACATGGTGTGTCTAAAATAGCTTAAAAATGATAAATTTTTATAGCAAATGAACACATCTTTTGCCTAATAAACTTAAAACAATATTTTTTGGAATAATTTGACGGGTTAAAATGATTTGGAGATTTTGAACATGTTTATCTTTACTTGGATTGATTTTGAATTGAAGTCCCATGAATTTGTTTTTGTTGGGAAATGTGTGTAAATAGATTTGGAAGGAGACGTGATCTTTTGGTCACTGGATCCTGATGCAATTTAGTCCACTTTTCAACATAAATCTCATTTATAAATTGGTCCAAATCAAATATCCATGCTGTTGAAGTGGATAAATCAAATGGGTTGCATTGATTTTATCGCGTCATACTCCAGTTTTCTTAAAAAATACAAGATAAGTTTGGAAAACAAATTGAAATTTGTAAATCGAGCTATTTTTTATATCTGTCACATTGTTGCCTGTGCAAATGAGAAAGATTCAAACAAATTTAATATCCACAAATGTTCGCTGTAATTCCTAATTTCAATTTCCCTATTTTATTATTTTAGGTGAGTGCATGGGTTAGTTTGCTTCAATTTTACCAAAATTATTAAAACTCTTGATGTTTTTGTGGTTAACTTTAAAAGTTTGCAATTGCAAATAGAAGAAAGTGTTTGTTAACACTAATTTCATTTATCTTTGTAAATAGTTTTGTCTTCAAAAAGCTTTGATTTGTCTCAAACATTTAACTGAGAAACATTTTAAAATGCCGATTTGACCTACCATAAGATTAGTTTAACTATATTTTCAATTAAAGTGCTGATTTGCTGAAAATCATTTGCTGATTTTCTGAATTTTTTAAATGTAAAGTTTACAAAAAACACGAGTTTGTCTTCATTTTTTATTTATTTCGCGGTTCACAATTGAACTCCGCAAATGGGATCGGTACTCGGAATTTCTGTATTAAGCCCAGCATTTTTTTTGCTTTGTCTTAGGTCTGGTTCCAAAACCGTCGGGCAAAGTATCGTAAGCAGGAGAAGCAGTTGCAGAAAGCGTTGGCGCCGTCCGTCCTCCCCTCCTGCAATGGCGCCATGATGCGCAACATTTACCCCACCGCCCGCTCCTCCTACCAACACTACCCCCACCCAAACATCAACAGATACCCCCAGGTAAGACCCCAAAGGTCAACATATGCTCATGAAGTCAACTGACTTTTTTGGAATTTAGATGGGTTCGGGAAGTTATCCGGGGATGGGCCAGCCTTTCTCGATGCCCCATGGGGCAGGGAACATGTCCTCCGTCTCAGGGATTAGACAGGATCCAATGGGTAAGCTGCCAGCCCAAATACTTGGTTAGAGTTGGTCCCAAAAGTAAGAATTTGAATGTCCAAATGTCCAAATTTGAATGTTGAATGTCCAGAATTTGAATGTTGAAGGTGAAAAATTTGGGACCTGTCAATTTTTTTAAATGTCGATTTTCAAAATTTTTAAATTGGTGTCTCGAACTTTGAGCCAAAGCTCTTGTGGTCAAATTACAGGGCGATTTTTGAACTCTTTGAGGGTCGAAGGTCATAAGAGCTTGTGTAACTTTACGGTCTGAAGTTAAAAACCCATATTTTCACAAAATTTCCAAAAAAAAATTTGCCGTTAAGATTCTTACGTTTGGGACAGCTCCAACAACTAACCCCGATCCCAGGCCGAGGTCATGTTTAATAAATTGTTGTAGCTTGGTTTGCCTGCAGGGGGGATGAGCCTGGGGGAGGACGGGGAATGGACTTTCCGTATGAATACTTCTCATCTCAATCTCCATCCGGGGGCATCTCCAAGCTTGGTCACGGCCACGGGCCCCACGCCGGGGATGCTGGCCCCATATCTTCAGAGCTAACCTCCCATCACGCCGCATACTCTGCTGCAGTTATCGCGGCCGCCATTTCAAACGGCGGCGGTGGCTCGGTGGGAGTGGGAAATCCGGGGCAAGCTTCTACTCCAACTTCCACGAGCTCGAGCTCGGGCGGCCAGCCCTACACCCAACACCCCCTTTACTATCATGAACATTATTTTAATAAGGAGGACAGCTCCACAAGTCCGCCAAGCAATGGAAGTGCCCCTTAAGTGCTTAAGAGCTAGCAAGTTTCAAATTGTATACCAAGGTTTAAAATACATAGGAGTAAATTTGTAAAGTAAAATGTGATTTATGTATTTAAGCTAGTAAGCGAGAATGTACAGGGTGTGCCGGAAATATCTGTGCAGATTTCCGCCAAAGTGGGAGATTTGAAAAAAAATGTAGCGGAAAGTTTTAAAATTCTCTGAAAAAGGTGGCAGATTCAAATTATTCTTTTAAAGATGCGGCTAGACGCCAAATTTTGATAAGTTTAAGCTTAAATTTTAAATTGTATTACCGAAAACTGGATGTTTTTAAAAGTTGATGACAGTTTTCACCTTCTGGACTTGTCATCGGAAAGATTTGTAGGTTTTAAAAGGGTTTTTGGATCCTATCGGATCCAAATAATTCAAAATTGAATGATTTTATAAATTTTGCGTCCAAAAAACTCTAAAAAAACAACTTTGTCCAACTGTACTTTTCAGGAAATGGACTTACAAATTATAAGTCATGTTCAATAAATTGAATAATATCAAGTTCCTACTCCTTGCCACTTAATACCTGGCCACCCTGTACATTTTTCAGCCAGAGCCAAAATAAAGCCAAACAATTGAAATACAGATATTTGAATTTAAACTAGTCATTCCAATCTTATACCAGCCAAATTAAGCCGTCTCTAAAGTTTAATTGGATTTTGTAAGTTTTGCCTCAATTAATTGCCGTCATCTGCACACCTGGCCGAAGAGCCACAAAAGGCTATTGTATAACTTTTCATTGTTTTACGTAATTTGGAGAAATTGTTTAGAAAGTTTTTAACTTTATGAAAGTTTCTTGTCTTGACCAGTTTCTGGTTTGGAGCTGATGCAACTCGCCCACCATTTTATTTTGTAATTATACAGGGTGTCTCAAAATTATTTTTAATTTAGCCACACCCTGTAACTACCAGAAGCTGCTGTCTAGTCAAATAAATTGTAAATGTGTACAGTACAGTCCCTTTTTAAAGACAATTTAATTTTAAGCTTTGGATAATTTGTGAGGTTTTTAAAATTTAAATATTGTAAAGCTCCATTTTTGCATGTACAGGCTGAAATTTTGAAGTATTACTTATTTGTGCGCATGCGTATGAAAAGGGATTTTAAGGATAATTTGGTATCCTACATTTTGCTCCATGATTCCTAAAATTTATCTAAATTCTGTTCCCCCAAAATTTTGCGTTTTTTTGAACATATTCAAATAAAATGTAGAAAAATCAAATTTGCCTTAAAATCCCTTTTCAAATGCATAATCAAAAATTTAAAATTAAGATAGCCGCTGTATCATGTAATCAATAAAAAATATATGATAAAAATCCCAAAATCCCAAAATTTTCTCTAAATTAAGCCTAATAAATTGATTACAAATGTGAAAACTTGCCTAAGGTCAAGTCAAGCCAAACATTTAATTTATCATAAACAAACAGAAAAATCCCATTCATTTAATTTTTACAGATCGTGAAAGAAATTGTTTAAAGTTGACCAACAACTTTTAGTCTTTGCTTTGTCTGACCCAAAATCAATTGAAGAAGATTTTGAAGAAATTTATATTATTTTTTGTGATTCCTGTTTAGAGGTTAATGACCCTGAATAATTTTAATTGCAGCATTATTGTAATTTTTAAAAAACATTTCTTTATTCATCTTTCTGTACAAAAGGTTTGTTGGGTGAGAAGAAAAATTTAAATTTAAATATAAATTCCGCAGCACTTTCTAATATAAAAATACATATTTATCTTTATAAATAGTTACAGGCTGAAAATTTTGAGTAAAAAAGTTAAATTGTGACTGGGAAATTGCATTTGCAGCTTTTTTTCGACATTACGCCCCTTACTTTGTAAATTTGCCCATACCCACCCAAATTTTTTAAGCTGTTTCTAAATTTTTGGAAAATTCGGATTACAAGTTGGGGACGTCATTGCATACATATCGAGCCCTGCAGTCACCCCCGTTATTTTTGTGGGATACGGCGTCATGGAGTCCGCGGACAATGTCTTCGTATTTCGGGTTGTAGGAGAGGAATCTGAAATTAATTTAAAATGGATTAGTTTCGAGCCTTTTAAAACCTTTTAAAAAATATCTAGTCCAAATTTGGACGTTTTTGTTCCCTATTAAAAACAAAATTGGTATGACATGCATAGATTTTAGTGTGCTAATCCTAAAATCAGAAATTTGAATTTGGTTATGTAACCCCATTTTAAAAATCTAGGAAAAAATTGATTTATATGCAAACTCATATTTTTCACATTTTTTGAGGAAAATATAGTGTAATTTTGAATTTTTGTGCAAAATATTACGTATTGACAGACGGACAGACAGAGCAATAACATTGCCATAATAATTTGCTGAATGACAACTTTGAAGCTTAAAATGTAGGGCAAAAGAAGCACCTTAACACCTGAAAAAGTAGTTTGGCCGAAAGAAACCAGACGGTAAGATTTGTTATTTGGTGCATTTGCATAATTGCGGCTTTTGGCTTTTGCAGTGGTGAAATTTATGAACTGTAGTTTTGTTATGCAATTTAAATGTCAATTTTATAGCTAGAAAGTAGTCAATGAAAAGTTGGAGTTTTGATGCGGAATGTCAAAGCCAAATTATAAAATTATCAAGTTGCAAAAAATTTATGACAGTTTGGGTAAAATGTCAGAATCAAGTTTTCGACTTGAAATTTGAAATTTACATTGCTGTGACGATTTTCCTGTAACAATTGAACCCATAAAGTATACAGGGTGTCCCAAAATAATTTTGAACAAAATTCTCACCCTACACAATTTTAGAAATGTAGCCACTGAGTTTTCACTTATAGAAAGTCAGGCATTGGCATTAAATCATCATTTCCTCCAAAACATTTGCCTAATGAAGTCATTTTCAGCACGCAAACAATTAACAAACTCAACATTGTTCAAAATTTAAAATACAAAACATTTTCGATTTTTAAAAGTGGCTCAACTCATCCTAAAATCTTGACGCAATTCTTGAATTATTAGATCACTTTTGTGTTCATTTTGTAGGTCATCAAAAGCCAAAAGTTGCCAATCCTGATTTTCCAGGGGGCATTCATTCTTTAAAAGTTTGTGGATGGGTTTGACCTGTTAGTTACTATGGTTACTAACGGATCCGAAGTGCGAAAAGTGACCAGACCAGACCCAAACCACATATTTGCCACTGACCGACTCACCCTTTGACTCTGACACACTTTGGGCTACACTCCCGGCATCAAAATCACCCAAATTTGTAAAAGTAATCAAGTCCATATCCGCATTTTACTTTTACTACGAATTTGACATAATTTCGGGCATTTTCTACTGCTTCTTTGCATATGAAAATAGAGTCAGAAAATTGCCCCAGGAATTTCAATTTTGTTGGATAAAATGTTGAGGTCAAAAAATTTGAATTCCAGCTCTAATTTAAAATTTATAGAGCAAAGTTACGGTAGACAAAAAGTTCTTTAACATATTCAATTTTTAGGTATTTTATAATTTAAATTACTACAGTTTTTTGGATTTTATCAATCCCCAAAAGTAAATTAAATATATATTGATAATCCATTTTAATTAAACTCAATTTTCATTCGCACAGCTACATTTAAAAATGGCCAATTTACATCCTCCTTCAATTTAAACTAGCTCAAAATTCACTTTCCCAACTGACTTAAAAATGCAAATTTATCTGGTCCATTTCATCCTAAAACATGAATATTAATGGGAAAATTTTGACCGATTTTTCCCCTCTTTCTGCTTCCCAACATGCGAATTGTGTCTTGAAGCATGCAAATTATTTTAATTTAAGCATTTCGTTTTTTTCTCCCGTTACCCACTTAATTATTATCCCTTGCCTTTATTAAGACGGATAATGTGGCCGTGAGAAGTTAAGCTAAAAGTGAATTAACTAGACCGACATTTCATTTTCAAAGTAAAAAAAACTAGGAAATGAGCTCAGGAAGTTGATAATTCAAAAACAAAACTCACTTTTTCGCATATTTGGCTCCCTTCAACACCATATTAGAGGCATTGAGATAATCCTTGGCCTTGGCAGGATCCTCACAAGCCACGCGATACATGCAATCATAATTGTCCCCTGAACTTGCCCCCAACACATAAGTCAACATGAGCAACAGCTCGGATTGGCTGAGGAGGGAAGAATTCTTAGCCCCCTCGGGTTTGAGGGATCGACCCCAACCGTGGTGATCGTGACCCCCTTTGAAACTGACGCCGCCGAAGTAGAAGAGCCCGATCCCGAAAATGATGGCTTTTAGGACGACGAGGATAAGGAGATTTGTCAGATTTAGGGTCAGGACTTCGGAAGTGGAGTGGGATCGGGCGAGGGCCTTAGCCGTTTTTATGAGGGCCCCCGTCGTGTCGAAAGATGGCGACGGCGACGACGCCGAGACTGCCGTCGATTTTTTTGATAGTTTCCGAACTTTTTTGGATCCTGATCCCGTCGGCCCCGCAAAAGCGGAGACTAGGAGGATGGAGGCGAAGAAGCAGAGGAAAAGGAGTTTTCTATTCGTCATTTTTTTCTGTGGAATTAAAATTGGAATTAAAATTGCATGTTATTTTTATGACTGGTCATGGATTAGGAGATGATTGGTTTTGAATAGATTTCTAATGCGGGGAACGGATTGGGCTGGTTTTATTAGGTGTGGATAATTGGTTGGATGGGGATAAAAATTTGGGGAATTGTGCCAAAACCTGGGTGAAATTTGGAGAAAATGGAGCTAGATTTTTAAATGGAGGATGAAATTTGAAAATTTGAAATAACGACAAAATTTAGGTTTGTAAATATTTCATGAGAATTGGAATTCAGTAATAGGAAATAGTCAAAATTGTGCACAAAAAATTGAGACGAGTTTGCCAAAACTGGAAGGAATTTGAGAAGCCGAACAAATGTCTCAATATTTTGAAATTTTGCAACCCAGGATAAACATTTTTTGAAAATGCATGCAAAATTTGCCTCCCAATTTTCCAAAATTTCCCAATGCCCAAATTCCCAACTCCCAAATTTCCAGAAATTCCAACCTTTCAAAATTTCAAAACAACTGCTTACCTAATTTCAAAGCTCACTACGTTAGTATCCACAAAACTTGAACTTTTGAGTAAATTTGAACTTTTGGGGTAATTTTCCCTAGCACTTTTTGTTTGCCTGATTTTCAGCTTTGAACTGAGAGTTGGCTTTGGCTTTGGCTTTGGTATGAGGAACTGCAAAATTTGAATTAAGTTTGAATTTCCAACCGGTTTGGTCACTTTGACTTTGGAGCTAAAGCACAGTTAGAGGCGAAGTGAAGGCAAGGAGACCAAGGAACGAGAAATATATTTCAGCAGCCAAGCCTTGAACTTTGCATTGCATTGTTGGGCTAATGTTAATGTTAATGTTAATTGTTGGTAAGAGATAGGAGAGGGGTAGTTGGAATTGTAAATTATTTAGATAGTGCCACATATTTTATTTATGAATGGGAAAAAGTTTGTGGGTGGAAGTGGAGTTGATGATGTGCAGGGTGGTAGACAAGTTTTGAATTTAGCAGTGCAAAATTTATGTACAGGGTGTAAATTTATATTTGGATTGAGTTTTGAGGGTAATTTTTTGATGGATAAAATATTTTCTGACTTAAATTTATTGTTATTTCAAATAGGCTGGGATTTTAATTAAGGGTTTGTGTGTAAAAAAAAATTGCATTGTTTTTTATGGATTTTTGATAAAATTTTTATGGATATTTGATTGGTTGGTTACAGGATAATTTTTGATTAAAATGTAATCAAATTTTTCTAATTTATAAGAGTATGAAATTTAAATGCATGCTTAATTTTTAAAATATTGTGAAGATGATGGTTTGTAAAATTTTGAAACTGTCTAAATTTCTTTAATTGCATAATTAGAATTAAGCATGATGCAGATACACCCTGTATATAATTTGAAACTTTTACCAATTTATCACCATTTTTAAAGCCCAAGACAACTATCTAATTCCAACTTTACATAATTGTATGCAACATAAAAATTAAAAGTCACGTAAACAAGATAAACAAATATTGAAACTTTTACAGGGTGCTTCAAAAGTAAACAATTTTTCACAAAAGTGTATTTTTCCCCATTCCCCGTCATATACAAAATCAATGCATTTTATTGTAAAAACTTGCAAATCCACTTTTCACTGCCTGCACCCAACTCAACGCATTTATATTTTAAATAGCAATCAATTGAATTTAAATTTTAATAAAATGCAGCACACAAAGCTAAGCTAATTTCTAATTTTATTTGTAATTAATTAATCTCAATTTAATTTTGTGAGGTGAAAGATCCTGCGAAAAGGAAGCACGCGACAAAATTACAATTACAATTAAATTATGAGACGTTAAATTGGTGGAGCGTGAAATTCATTTTACTTTTACTACTGCACGTCACTTTTCCTCTCTTTTGCAGTGCAACAATTAATTTTTGCTAATTTTAATTTTAGCAGCTATATTGTGGAAATTTTCTGTCTGTCTGTTTGTCTGTCTGTCCGTTTGTCTGTCTGTCTGTCTGTTTGTCCGTCTTTCTGTCTGTCGTCGGTCCGTCTGTCTGTCTGTCCGTCTGTCTGTCCGTCTGTCTGTCGTTAAAACGTTCATATACTTATGTAGGAACTTGATTAGCATAAATCCTAATTCAAAAATAACTTGACCTTTGACCTAAACATACATGGCTTGAGCTGTGTTGAAGTCTGGGTAATATAGAACCCATATTTTAGGTCAAAATTCAAAGGTTACCATGGAAATAAGCAGAAAAATGCTATAATTTTTTAATATAAAAGTGACTTAAAATTTTTATAAAAAGTTTACAATGTTTTGTAAATTGCGCTTAAAATACTAGGACTCCAAAATTTAAATTCCCGCCCCAATTTTAGGATTTATAGAGTAAATTTTATGATTTCAAATTAGCTTAAAAATCAGTTTATAAATTCATATTTGCAACCATTTCTTAATTACATCCAGTTACAAAAGTTACCTAAGCATACTTTTAAACTGTTGCTGTGACTTTTTGGTTGAGATGATTTTGTAATTTGTAATTGTAATTTTTGTTCAGCTGCGGAACATGACTTTTGACTTTCTGCTCCAATTTCATTGTTGACAAAATATTAAATAAAATTGTATCATTTTTATATAACAATGCGTGGGATCTCAGCTTACTCATAATTGTTACGACATTTTCTAATGACACGCCCAAAATAAATAAAAATTGGATTTATTCGGAATTTGAGGAAAGGGAAAGTTTAAGATAATTTGCATTTATTTACAGCTCATAAAACAAGGGATGGAAATTTAATTGCTTTTTCAATTAATTTAAATTGCTAATTGAAATGGTTAAAACTTGATCCAGTTTAAATTGTTTTGGTATCTTAAATAAACTTTTTAAGAAATCAGATCAAATTTAGCGGACTAATTAGTAATTATTTCCTGTTTGGTCTCAACTTGACCATTTGATATCACAATTTTCGTCACATGGACATGCCTATGACGATGACCACTTAATCTTCTTAATGAATTTCTGGCCTTATGGACAGAAGGACGGAGAATGCTTTAGCATAATTTGTTTTTTGGCCTAATTGTGTCATAATAAAATTATGACTCATTTTACAATTTTTTTGTGCCATACCTGTTTTTTTATTAATTAGAAATTGATTTGTATTATGCATGTAAATAAGAAGACCAAATAATCCGATGACAAGGATAATCACTTCTACTAATGCACTTTACTAGATAATGTCAAAATCCCTGTAATTTACCAAACTTCTTATTGATTAGGAAGGATCACCCAACAATATTGTGGCACAACTGCATGCCCCGTCTGTCCGTCTGTTGCATCTCTAAAATAGATTTGGGTCAAAATCCAGACCTTTAAGGTCAAGGGTCAAAAATTTGGTAGACTTTTGAATAACAAAATTTGTGCTCGGCCCCCAACAAGACTAATGTTGTAATTAGAGGTAATGAAAGTGACAATTTTTAATCGGATTGATTTCAAAACTGTGTTAATTTAATGCAATTGAAAGTTATCATTTTTGCGTAGAAAATTTAAATTTCCTCGTCCCCAACTCATTCGCAAATTAAGGGCTAAGCGAAATGGAGTTGGGGTTGAATTTGGCAATAATTTCGCTGATTGTTATATTTCCGGCTCCGGTTTTTTCGGAAGGTTCCCTTTTTGACGATCTCCCGTTAAATGGAGCCTTGATTTTAAGGGAGGGGGAAGTGGATTATTCCTCCGAAGGGAAAACGCAAACGCAACCAAAAGAAGTTGTTGAGGTCAAAGTGAGCTCTTCTGAAATTTTGGGATCAGAGCCCAAAAATTTTGCGTCTCTTTTCGACCAGCTGCCAAATCAAGGAGCATTTAATGGGTAATTCATTGGGCTTTTTAAATTTTTGAAAAAATTGTAAAAATTCCAAACCTTGTCTAAACAATTTGGCCTAAAATTCTTAAATTTGTTGTACTTACTTATGAATTTAAATTTTGTTTTTATAAATTCTGCCCTAAAACAATTTTTGGGTATATCAAATCTCTTTAAATACAACCAGATATTCAAAATTAAAAACTGTACTTTAGCTCAGGATCCAAATTAAAATTATATCCCAATTAATCCTAATTTATAACAAATATAGAAAAGAGAGCACACGGAAGACGAGAGATTCTGTGGATTTCGACGTCACCAAAATCTCCCCTTCCAATGAATTTCACGTCCCTTATTGGGACAAACGCTTTTTGGCCCCGATGGTCAACGCCATCGCGGGAAGGGATCAAAAACAACAGCCGCATCAATACCAAAAACCATTAGTTTTGAGGGGACCACACCCCCCGAGGAACTTCCATAGCCAACAGTATGGAGCTCCTATCCAAATGAGGAGATTCCATAATACAAATTCAGGTTGGAATCAAATTCAACCGCAAAGAGAGGAAAGTGCCAACAATAAAACTTATCAGGTTTGAGTTTTAATTTTTCTTAAAGTAGAAAAACTTTGGGAAGATTGATTTTTTCAAGTTTCATCCTGCGCCATCTAGTGATTGTAAGAGTAGCAACTAAAAGTTGTAAATAGTTTCAAAGCAAAAATGGCACTGGTTTTGGTATATTCTTGAAATTTAGGAGCTTAAAAATCCAGTTTTTGAAAGGCAAACTTATTTTTTGATTTATGTAATTCAATAACATCAGTTTTGTCCGCAAGATGTCGCATTATAAATTTTCTAAATCTAGGTGTCAGCCAACTCCGGCGGTCCCACGGTGATCGTTTATGCCCATCCCAAGGACAAAAAAGAATCGACCACTTCCACAGAACCAGCAAAAAAAGGAGAGGAGCAGGGGAAAAACGAAATTCATTACCACTACCACATAAATTCTGCTCCAGAAGAATCTAAACCCAAGCCCCCACCACCACCAGCTTATCGACCACGACCACCGCCCCCGATGCGGGGACCACCACCAGGATATAGCAGCGGAAGCGGTCCACCTCCAAGACCATTTGGGTGGTCGCCCCCACCCTCAGTAACATCCGCTCCATCAAACACCTACAGCATTATCGAACGACATAAAACAATTCCGGGAGAAGTCACTTACACAAGTGACGAATTTGATGACGATTTCAGCCGCAGGACATTTGGACCACCTAGACGACCACAACCGCCGTTAAAAACGCCATCGACTTCATATGAAATACCACCGAGTTCCCATGCACCAAGCGGCAGCTCGGCTTATGGCCAAAAGCCTGACCTTTCATATGGACCACCGCCGGTATCAAAACCTGATACGGCATACAGGCCGCCGCCAACGGCGCCACCCGCGCCACCGCCACCGCCGCAGCAAGACGCAGGAGCAGATCAATTTGAGACCACAATCACGCTACAAACGATCCCAATAACGAGACAAGTCACGGAGTTGGTTCAGGTATGGAAATAAATTTGAATTTTAGCGCGGGATTTGAATCTCTTTCTCCCAGGTTCCAAACGTAGTCCATAAAATATCCTCAAATCGTCCCATCCATCAAGAACAACAAGACGATCACGAGGAAAGTTCAACTTACCCTTCATTAACATATGGGCCCCCGGCGCCACCGCCCGCGCAAAAGCAGAAACAGCCACAGCGTCAAAATTCAAATTTGCAAAGCAGCGGGAATTTTAAATTTGAAGGGGAAAAGCCATTTGAATCCCATTTGGCCCATATTTTTGGCGGTCACTCCCAATCCCAAAGCCAAAACAGCATTCGATCAGATAACAATTTACTCCAAGAGCTGTTGCTAGGTCAATCCCGAAATCCTGGATTTGACCTGACCCTAAATGACCTCGAACTACTCACCCTCCTGCAACGAAACAGTCAGAATCAAAACCAGAATAAATATGGGGGGCTTCTAGGCTCGAGGAGCGTGTTCCCCATTTTATCCGGAGGTCAAGGTTGGAGCGGCGGGAATTTGAATTTAAATTCAAATTTTGGCGCTTCCTCAGACAGTTTCACTTCCGTCCGGGAAGCGATCCGCGAACAACGGCTTCAACTCGCGCTCTCAGATTTGAGGAAACAACTCCGGGAGCAGGGCCGAGACAGTCAAAAAGAGCGCTCGAGCTACCGCTCGCTCTTCACTAAGGGCGCAATGCTATTGAGCGCTCTCTCAATCATTCCTTCAATGATGGGCGGGGCTTCGGGCGGGATGGCGGCGGCGGCTGGGCTCAACTCTGCGAATTTAAACATTCCAAATATTATGTTGCCGGTTGCAAACGCGATGGGGAGGAGGAAGCGGTCGGCTGATGCTGGTGGGAATTTTGAAAAGTTTGAATTGCAGAAGTTGGGGAAATGCGCGCAGCGGGAACTTTGTGAATTTGTGGTGGAGAGTGGAAAAGACGGAAGGGGACTTTGGAAGATTTATGCAATGTAAGGGAGCTTGTTGCAAAATTTGGTTAATGAAGTGGTGATAATTAAAATTTCAGGTTGTTTGAGGACCTTGAAAAAAAACCTTGGCTTAGGGAACCGATGAGGGCCGCGGAAATAAAGAATTGTAAAGTTTTCTTGTGCCAAATATTAAAGAAATGAGTGTTTTATCACAATCTAAAAAAATCAAGGTGTTCAATTAATTTTTATAAGATAAAATATTTAAAGACCAAACCTCTGGATTTCATAAATGGTGCCTTTTGTGATTGTATTTGAGCAAATTGTAAATTCCCAAAAATGGTGGACCTTGAGAAGGCATAATTAAATTTTTAAATCATTTTTTTCAGAAATTAAAATTTCAATGTGGAAATTGAAAAAAAAATATTTTGCTGGGTTTTAAATAAATATTTAAAAAATCTTTTAATTCAAGATTAGTTTTAAAAAATACTAGTTTATATCATTTTCATATAAAACTCTAGCTAAAAATTTAATTTCAACTTGCCTAAGGTCAACCTTCATAATTTTATTGTAACAAATAAACTGTTATGAAATTGAAACTTCATTGTTATTGAATGACGACATTTTACACTTGAAATTCAAATTAAAACTTTTGAAATTTATTTTTAAGTTTTTCCTCTTTTCAATTTTATTTAGTTTTTGTATGTAAATGAAGATTGGGTCTAATTTTAAAACGCAATCGTTGATTTTAGTAGAAAATGAGATATGACAACCTGAAGATGAGTTTGGGCCGGAAAAAAATATTTTTTTTGCGTTTTTGCTTAAAAATATGCAACTACAATCTCAAAATTTACAATTTCAAGGAGTAATTTCATATTGCAACTCTTTTAAAAAAAATTTGATTTAAAAAATTGTTTTTCCCCAAAAATAAAATAAATGAACCCATTTTAAGCATCAAAAATATTCCAGATTCTAATTTTAAATTGAATGGACTGAGCCTTGAATCAAAGGTTAGCAGTGGAATTTCCTTTCGTAACAAGACTCAAAAACAATAAAACTCTGACGTCTTTTCCGTTTACTTGGCCATTGTTCATTTATTATTAGAGGCCGACAAATTTGCGTAACTACTTTTGATGTAGCTACATTTTGCAAACGAATTGTCCATCTGTCCACATGGTAATTTTTACAATAGGACAAAACTTTGAACTGGAAATGTGCCATACAAAATTGACATGGTCATAGGGACATGAAAAAAGTCTCTATACGGCAGAACGCCAAATTTTAAAAATAGCATCGGAATCTCATGAATCTTAACAACATGTCACTTAATAGGCATAAAGCAGATGGGCATCGTCATCGTTGAGACATGTCCACCTGACCAAAATATTTAAAGAAATAAGGAAACGATTTAAAAACATGGAAGATCAAGTTTAAAAAATACGAAAGGGGAGGTTTTTAACTGGAAAATTGTACCGCTACTTAATTACATCCCCTTTCTAACCGTTAATATTATCATTTTACATTAACATTTTAATTTTTGGAAATCGGGACAATTTAATGCCTTGTTTCCTCTTACCTTTAAGATTTTCGTACAATTTTCCGCATCTTTCATTCTAAAAATTGCTACATATCATTTCGGAATTCATTTTGAAAAAAATACTCAAAGCTAGAATCCTCGATTTGCGTAAGAGGAAATTGAAAACAATTGACACTGTTTATGAACAATGCCGCATAAAATGGGAGCAAATACTTATAAAGGATTTTTGAAACCTTTTTGAATTTATTTAAACGCTGAACCATGGCTCGGGTTCTTTTCCCTATTTTGTTGGCTCTTCTTCTTGTGGCTGTTTTGGCAACGGCGCTGCCTTCTCCAAATGACGAAATTTTTGGGGGTAAGTTTCTATTTAAAATGGGTCTAACTTTTTACATTCCTTAGCCAGCTGCCTGACCCAGCTAAAGCATTGTTAAAGAAAAATTAATGATTTTTTTTCATTGATTGAAAATTTGATATTTAGAATTTTGGGATAACACTCTTTTTTTTTATTTTAGCTTTTGAACCAATGAACCAAATGGGATTTGAAGGAGAAGGATTGGCTCGTGGGAAAAGGTTAATTAAATGATTTTGCTTTGGGTTTCTAGAATTTAAAAGTATTTTAGCTCCATCAAATTATAAATATAATAAAACGTTGTAAACGTTGGGACTAGCTCGCCATTTAAATATTAGTGACAATGGATAAAACATAACCATATGACT
>JAQIXN010001333.1:0-19584 GCA_034698145.1 Proisotoma minuta
TATCCAAAATTCCAACTTTTCCAAAAAGTTAAAAAGTTGGGGTTAAAAAGTTGGGGATTGAGAGTGATACAAATCTCGGGCTCGGGCTATTTGCCCTCGTCTCTATTTTTTTTTATATATAAAATACCATTTTCATGGGCCCCATAAATTTACTTGAAGTAAGATTTTTTATGATTTAACAGTGAAAACAATTAAGATATTACTAGATTGTTATGGACAATCGTGAGTTCCAACTATAGTTCCAAGTATGTTTGAAAAACGAAAAAAAAATATTGTGAATTTATTCTCTTGAAAGGTGATTTGTATCCGATAA
The DNA here is from genome assembly GCA_034698145.1 of Proisotoma minuta. NCBI lineage: Eukaryota > Metazoa > Arthropoda > Collembola > Entomobryomorpha > Isotomidae > Proisotoma > Proisotoma minuta. The sequence goes on from JAQIXN010001333.1 coordinate 314, forward strand.
AATTTCCAGCTTTTGGTTAATTGTTATGTAATTACTATTATAATATTACTTGATTTTTTATTATTGAAAAATGAATTCTAATAATAAATATCGACGAACTAAACTTTCGACTTCATTACATATCTTCTATGCAACAACCAAACCTCCTGCAGCTCAACAAAAGAAAACAGATGCAATAATATAACTGCGCCTGTAAATATGCATTCTTTAAAATACATTTCTGTTGCACTGCATTTTCAATTCCAAGTATTCGGTTGCAACTCTCAATTTTACTTCATTAAAATTCGTAACGATTACGACTATTTTTAACAATATAATCTGTTGAAAAGAACAAAGTAATAATAAATAAATATTAAACATGCTTAGCATCCAAACAATTTCTCATTGATTGCAATTGTCAATACAGAAAGTGCAATTGAGTCAGCAGTGGCATCATTCCTATTGTCATTTGCATTTTAAAATATTTTAAATATATGTATTACATGAGTCAGCACATCAACTACCTGCAATTTACAACTGAAAATTTCCATAAAAAGTTTCTTAAAACTCAAAATTCATCATTTAATAATATTTATCTGTATGAACAAAACGTTTAAGCCGTTCGACGCAACTGATAAGATCAGATGTTTTCCCACATAATTTTATGGCTCCCATACAGCATACTGCTCTAGGATGTTGACCTACTGCTTTATATTTACTGGCATATACCTGTAGTAAATGCTAATTTGCAAATTAAGCATAGAGAAATATACAATATATTCGTTTGTATAAGCCTGGGTTTTTTGTTCAACCTTTACCTACATCACAGAAAAAGAAAATTGTCCACGTATTTTTGTGAGCATATACTTATGTATCTAATATTTGGTGGCAGTAAAAATTGAATAAGAAAACACAAGAAAATGCAGAGTCAATATTGGACTTCCTTCCTAACATATAGCAATAAATTAGCCAAGCTCAAATCGATAGTGGTTGCAAAGTTGCAATGCTAATTTCAATTTGAGAATTCTCATCCAACTTATCCTTAGGATTAGCAGTGAAGAGATAAATCCGTTTTAACTTTAGGCACTATTCAGTTCTTAAGAAGTTCTGGCACTTTCTCTTTTAGCCAGATTCACCACTCACAAATATGAACAAGACAAACCGCATCTCATCCCAACAACATCTTCACTTTAATCTTTTATTGCTTGATAAAATGTTTATCTATAGTCGCTTGTTTTGTCTCAATCTTGGTGATGGAAGATATCATTTTTGCTTTTAGTTTAAAAATTAAATCTCAACTAAACTTGGACTCGGAATAGAACTAAATATGCCTTTTAAAATCATATTTTACACAAATCATTCATAAGTATGTAAAATCTAACGTGTAAGAAGCTTACTTCAGTCTACTACAATTTGAGACAACGAAACTAGACAAGTTACATAATTGGTTAATTAAAAACAATTCATAATTCAATAAACATAAGTAATCAACACCAGTTAACTTCACTTTCACGCACCTGTCCTGCGAAAAATGTCAAATTACCACTCACAACAATATTTAAATATGTAGACAGATGCTTTTCAAAATGACGGAAATTTAATTAACAAGCGAAACTTGGTGGTACATGAGGTGCTATTTTTTATATGTCATCCTCTTCTCTTAAAAAATAATAATTCATAAGATGTGTAATTACTCCAACCCAAAATATTTGAAAATTGAATTGAGATTGAAGCAGTTACATTTTACAATATTACTTAGACAAGTAATAAATTGTCAATCGACACATCGCAACAAAATAAAATTGAGAATGATGACTGTCTTTAGAATTTAATGAAAGAATACAACATTTTCATGTCCTTTGCCAGGCCAGTGACTTGCACACCACAGTAGCTTTGGGACTGCATAACTCGTCCCCATAATGCCACAAAACAAAATTGCAGTTTGTTATAAATAATGCGAAAATGTGAATGTGCCATTCGCATCGTATATGAACATTATGCAATCAAACCAATGAGTGAGAATGACATTGACCAGATTGGTTTATGAACGTCTTAATGATTTCTTTACTATAAAACACGAAATAAAAGTTTTTTTTTAAAACTTCCAAGTCAACTTTATAAAGCCCGACTCAGAAATTGTAGATATTAGTATTTCATCTAGGTCTCAATAAATTGTAAATACATATATGGTCCCAAACAGCTTTTAAAACAATAAAATATTGTATGGGATTGATACACGTTTTATTGTTTTGTTATATAACATTTTTGTTGAATTTTCTACCACGTTTGCCAGCGATTTTACATTTTTTTGAGCATGATCAAAAACGCTACTAACCCTTATCATAACTAACGAACAGTCAGACCGACAAAATAATCGTCGGGCTAAAATGTTTCAAACATTTAAGTAATGTCGATTTCAGCTTTGTCATTTTATTAAACTACGTATAGTGGAAACTATATTTTCAGGGACAAATTGCACTTCAATTGCAAGGTAGCATGACATATGAAATCAAACTTTTTTTAGAAGCAAGATAAAACTTTTATTTTGGCTATTATCCTACTAATCTCCAATCGTCACGTCTTAAAGAATTAAAATCGATTCTTTTCGCTGTTACTTGAACGTGAGGCTAAACATTATCTCGTCCAACTATACACTTGTGCTGCACAGAGAACAAAAAATATCCGACGCTGATTCGTATCAACAACCTGTTACTTCCAATGGAAATGCATTCGATGATACGTTTGCAATCAAAGTAGTTCACTTTTTCCTACTCCGAGACAGAAACCTCTCTGCAATAAGTTACCGTCAAGGTTTTCGCATCTCTAAATGTGCAGTTTGCATGCACTTTTGCAGTAACCACTGACCGATATTAAAAAGCCAGTTTTAATTTTGCACAGTTCTCACAAACGTGATAAATTTTCAAGAGATTCGCTGTCTAATTGAAATGACTTTTTCAGCTTACCTTTTTGATTTGAGCATTTTGTCCTAAGTTCAGTTAATCCACAATCGATCCAGTATAATGAATAAACTATTAGTTAACTATTATAGAAAAGACTAAAGAATTGAAGAAAAAGGGAAAACTAAAAATCACAAATTCTAACAATTCTTAAATATCATGGCACTTGAAAGTAAGCAAGTAGAAAATACAAGGAAGTTTCTCCTATTCCTTTTTATTGGAGAAATTTGCCACAACGAAGCACAAATCCAATTCCTTGTAATCCAAGGGCAATATTTTTGTGCAGATTCCAAGATTTAAACGCACTCCTTGGCGTTATTTTACAGTCATGATAACCACAGTTAACAGTTTACTAGTCGTTCTCACTTAACAACTACCTATAAACTTGAATAGTATATACGTAGGTTCAAGTCTGACACCAAATCCTGAATGTTTAAATTCTCAACAGATTTCTAGACCAACGAAGTTCCCCAAGTTCTACTTTCTTCTCCCCTCATTATTAGCTTTGCAATTGCATCCCCAACGCAGCAAGCAAGCACATGACGCCAAACACAGCCAACAATGCATAAGAGAATCAAGACAAGTTTAAATTCCTCTGAAGGTACTTTGAGAAGCGTTGGGGCCTTTACAATGCAGCGCAAAGCTAACCAAGGAGCCAGTTACTTATTCGATTAATATAAGTTCATACAGTGCAACTCTGCGATCTTGTAATACTCTGTACTTAGGGATTCAAGTGAGTGTGCTATCAGCAGGGGGAGAGCGTCGCTTGCAAATTCGCAGCTATATTAGGACGTTTATTGTTTATAGCTACTTCAAAAAGAAGGCTGAATTTAATGCAGGGTTAGCTTGCTACCTGTGTTGTCTGTAAATAAATAAAATTGCAATTGCAGTTTTCAAGATTTTTTTAATAGTTTGGTGCAACGCTGACTTTTTCTTTTTTCTCCTGAGCCATGAAGTATCCTTCTGAAATATGAATTTCCTGATGAAGCTTAATTGATTACTGATAGTGACTGATACATTGGTTGTATTAATCAGTTATCTCATAAAAGCACAGGAGAAAGTGATTCTTGCATAACACGAAAACATAATGTCACTTTTGCATTAGATTTTGCCAAAACAGCTTATTTACTCGCCAATAATCTGGATATTTCTAGAATTGGAATTAATATACTAATAAATTAATATAAATATGTATATATTAAACAAAAAAAAACGAGATTTAAATAATAAAATGCCCATTAGCTCGACACTTTGATACTATATAATATACAAGCATATAAATATTATTACAGGGTAATGAAAATGAAACTGAAGATGATTTTGTAACATTACTTAGAGCAAGTATATCTTTGAAACCCTAAAATGCATTCATAAAGAGTGATGACAGACCGTTGGTTTATTGTTGTGTTAAGTTGTGACTTGTTAGTGTTCAATTGGCACACTTTTCCTTTTCACATGTATGAAAAACTAATAAGTAACTTTGCTTCCAAATACTTTTGGTGCCTAATTACTTTCTGCATAACGCTTTATCATATTTGCATAATTTTTGTGTAACTTCCTTCATACATTTCCCATTATGCCCACTACAAAATATTCATTTTGTCAATTAGCACACAAACAACAATTTATAGCATTTTATAGTGAAGAGGTGCCCAATAAGCACTGCTTGTAACATCAACCACAACTAAATGTAAGTTTTTGGCAAAATCAGCAAAAATAAGACATGCACTCTTCATATTTGACATCTATATTGTGTGATACAACATATTTAAAATATTATATTTGGGCGTGTTCAAGCATTAATTTTTTATTTCAAAAATATCAACCAATAGTAAGTCCAAGGACAAGTGATATTAATTAATTACGCTAGAAAACTATATTGTTTCCCTGTATCACGCTCTATTTTATTTTCAAATTGACGAAGTTATAATAATGCTAGGTCATAATGAAAAATCTAGAAACTGGAATTGTATCGGGTACTTCGAAATCTAAACGGGCAATGCCAATGGAATATTTTTTAACAATAAAATTCTTATTCGCTAGTTTTCATTCCTCTCGTATATCGAAAAGAATTTAAGGAACACATAAAGCACATTATTATATGTTGAACAAATGACAAATTCCATGTATGCTATTATTATTGCAAAACAGTGTCAAGTTAAGTAAACAGCACTGACTTTGGTGTTTGACTAATTGAAGCAAAACGTATACGGTAGAGAAGTTTGGATGAAATGTTGCGTCGTTGATGTCGAAAATGCTATATGGTTGGTCATTCAGCTAGTGCAGGAAATGTATTTGGAAGTTTGGAATAAAAAGTGACGAAAATAATAACATCCAACAGCAAATTGTCTGTTCAATTGTATTGTTGTAGTAGTATTGGTAGTAGAATTTGTAGTAAGGACAGGTTTCTTATTTTAATTTTGTTTATTATTCGAATTTTTACCAAGTCTACATGTTACCCAACGGTATAATTTCATTTGATTTCCACTTGTCTCATGTTGATTGAGATTGACTTGAATCAATCAATCTTTTATGGCTAAAAGATATTCAAGTAGTTTTGTAAATTCACAAATTTTTAATTTGCAGCAATTCGACCTTTTAACGACTTCAACACTGTCGCATAATTGTTATATTATATTACACCTTCGAGACTTGTGCAATAATGCATCTCACGTGCCATTATGTGGTCAAAACAATCCAAATAGTACATTTTCAATACTTGACTTTGGGTTACATTTTAGAAGAAATTGCACAAAAGTCAAGATCTAACACTGATAAAATGTGCAAGCTATAATTTTCCCCTTGAGTTGAGTTTAATGCATTTTTGATATCCTTGTTAATCAAAGGAATTTTGGAAATGTGTTCATCCAGTAGCATACTTTATCATATAGGTAACTATAATTTACAGAAATTACTAATGACTTTTTTGACATTGTTTTACACACGAAAGAACAGGAATTTATTTCCGTGTTAGGCACAAAGAGTCTGAGACTTTATAATAATGAGTACACTTAAAAACACAACAAACAAAATTGTCACATTATCGGAAAATTTTCCATCATAAATAATTAATGATTTTTTACCAAACTTTTACTGTTCCAAAAACTCAAGAATAATTACCAGATTAATGAATAAATTTAATATATCGATTTTATAAATAGCTGTATTTATTTTATACACAGGCAATAATAATAGCAGCAAAACAGTTGTGAAAACCATTAATCAGGCAACATGACAAGTATTGATAGTAAATTGCAGTTAATCATTTTATCTCTGCAAAAATTAAAACTTTCCTCTATGAAAATAACAGCTTCACTGTTTTGTTAGATATCTTCATCCAAATTTTTAATTGCCATTTTAGGTTTACCCCCCACAAACAATGGCACGAATGGGATAAAACCCTTTCAGTTTTAATAATGCTGAAAATTGAAGCGACATCAGAGAAATAATGCTTTTATTGTATGCTCAAGCAGTAAAAGCTAATTAACGATGATATTATTTATTTGATTTGCTCTAATGGCAGATTCTTTGTAAATTAGTATGATTAAGAAGAATTAGGTGACAGCGACAGATGTAAAAGTGCTGTGGCTTCATTTCAATGGCTCTTAATTATTAGAATTGTGGCTCTCGTTTGATTTTATCAGATCAACATTTGTTTATCAAGTGAAACCATTTTGTTTTCAAATGATATATCTATTTGCATTCTTTTTTATGTCAATCCCATTTTGTATCATCTTAACTAATTTTTATATCCAGAACTGTGCGTTACTGATAAAGGAACTGGATTAACTGATCTTGTCACATAATATATAAGAAAATCATGTCTTGAAGCATGATAATTAGTGCGAAGGAGGTCAGGAAACCACAATCACAATAAATATTCCACGTTGTTATTGCATTTGGTCAATTGAGTAAAATTCAAGTTTGTTAAAATTGAGTAATTTCAATTTTATAATTCATTCCTTAATTAAATGAGACAACGTTCAACGTAAAATATGCTCTCAAATTGATGCGTAATATAATCACGGAGAATGAGGAGAATCACATTTACATTTCATCAGATAACTTTAATGGTGTATGATGAGCGTTTATATAATGATTAATTTAATTTTGTCCAACTAAAGTATTATTTCCTTCAACATTGTTTCTAGTTTTCCAAGTTACTCAAATATACTTGTATGCTGTGATAAACTGACCTACGCATTTAAGTTATAAGCAAATATTTAGAATAATAAACTGATTTGCATCAACTATTTATTCTAAATAAAAAGAAAGTTTTGTGAGTTGTGTGCAATAATTTGTCCCGTACTGATAATACTGCCTCTAGCTTCAAATTCTTTACTGCAACAATTAGTTGAACCATAGTGTCTTAAGCTGATTATTGCCGTCAGTCATTTGCACACAAAAACCTTTAAAATATTTTTCGCTCACACTTGATGACAATTAGCAGACTTTATGTAGAGGCATTACGAGTATCTGATAATCGTTTCCTAAATCATTTTCTTAAAGCCACATATAAACGTGAAAATTATTCACTTGTCGCATCATAACTGGTGTGTCAATATAATACCCAACTTTCGCTGCCAACAGCAAACTGTTGATATTGTTTCTTGTCCCAAGGAAATCTTCCAGATTAAACTTTAGCATATTAAAATCAAATTGCTAAAATTTGAAGGTTAAATTACCTTGCAACTGTCAACCGTTACAATTAACGCTAAAACAATCAACATATATTTTTATTTTATCTTCCAAGTAGCCCCCTTTAAATACAAATTGCGAAATCACTTATTACTATATAATTTTGTTATATAGTTTCATGTGTGGCTTGGACATAGACATTGATAGCGTCTCATGATATTATTATGACAGCATCACAAGTTGTAATTTCTAATAACTACGCAATAAGAACAAAGGCACGACGTTCTTAATAAGTTGACCTTTATTGGACATGTGATATACACATGAGGTATCTTGAAATAACTAGATATATATTAGGCTTTCAGTATTGAACAATCATAATTTCAAATCATACATTTTAAAAATTGGTCTTAAATCCTTTTTATTTTAGCGTAGTAACAATTTTAACACAGAAGACAGATGAACGAACGAAAAGCTCTTGCCTTGACATTATTTGTCTGGGTAAAAATAAATAAAAATCGTTTGTTTTTCGTTGAAATTTCGTGCAGAGAAAGGCATAAATGATGCATCTAAAAATGGGTGGCATAGCATAGGCATAACCATGCACTAAACAATAAGCTATGTATCCCTTAAATCAGGATCATGTCATGCTCATGTCATTCTTTAATATTCGTGAATTTTCAATAATTTTTTAATCTAATAATCTACTTATTAGGCACTTCTCCATATTTTATATTTGTAGTTTAAACATTGCGTAATAAAGAAATCATGCAAAAACAATTAAAATGTCTAATTTCTTAACTGTTACATTTTAGGCGTGAGCAATGAAATTCCTTAATGAGAAATTCGGGGATAAGCAGAGTAGAATTAAGTGCGTTTTATAGACATGTTAAATTATAATTGTTGCAATCGTTTTTTTCAATAAATAAGAGGACCAAAATGGAGACTGAAATTCTTAAAGCAATTTATTATATTTCGCCCATATTTGAACCAAAATAAAATTTTGCATCTCAATTCTCGGAAACGTCACTTATTATTACTTTTCATTTTTAACACCAAACAAAAAGAGATGGATGGCCGAGATATTTTTGGTTGCAAAATGTCTTTGATTGTTCTTATTCTATCGATGGCCGTCGATATTTTGAAAGAAAAATTGTAACAATAATGAGCATATGTCAAAGACAGGAAAGAAAGAACATTCGGCGTCTTTTTTTGTTACTTTGTTTGGACATATTTGTACATATACGATATGCAGATTTAAGAAAAAATGTGAAACGAAAAGTCATAATTGACCTAATTTTTAGTATTATTGGAATTGAGACTTAAATTACTAAATCACTTTCTTTTCTTTATTATGACAGTCAAATATTCTATAGAGTTTACTTTACAATGCTTATTTATGTGGTATAAATTTATAGATTTATTCGACAATATTTGTTGATTTATGAACACGCATGTCATTGTTATGTTATCGAAAATGTCGTAAGCATCTATTGAAGTACACATGACAAGGAAAATAAAGATTCGTATTAATAAAAGTTAATGAAAAATAGAAATTAGATCACGAAACTCAATCTTCTTGTACAAATTTATAAGGCTAACCCCAAATGAAGTGTCGAAGGTTATGTCTGTGTGCAATTAAAAGAGTGTTTCTCAGAGGGAGGAGCAGTCCGTGAACTAAACTAATAAATGACGAAACTAAAGAGGAATTAAAATGAAGCACTTATTTTTTTTATTCATGATCTTTATCACATTTTGCAATGACACCTCAGTAATTTGATTTTTTATTTCACTTTGCTCAAAATGGAAATACAGACATTTGACATTGAGACTATATTTGAGACAAGTGATATCTCCATATTCAAAGAGAAACATGAAACAATTGTTATTTGTTTGTCAAAATAGTTTAAAATGATTTAAAACTTCCTTGACACAGGGTCTCCAGCCTCCATCCATCATAATAAAACTATATTTTTCTTACCTAAACATTTTTAAGTATATTGTAGCTCTGATTTGAGTTGAAGGAAACATTTACTTTAGGTCACCATTTTCAATAAAAGAAAAATTGTTCATGGTTTGGCTTCAACCAAGGAATTTGGTTTCATTGATCAGAATAATCTCATTAGTTGAACCAAATAAAGGATACTCACGCACCTTTAAATTCCGACAGAGAAATCATTGCGTGGATCTAGGCTAAATAATCTAGGATCAATTAAGCCAAGGCAGACATTAATGTATTATTTGAATTTGTTTGTCTGTATCAACTTATATGCTACATCAGCCAGAGCTGTCAAAGTCAAGAGCATTCATTTATATACATGTCTAAATCATGATTTCCTCTTGTCATCATGCACATTGCAATCATTCTTTAATAAATTAGTTGCTTAAAAGAGTATTTTTATTTATAAAATAATAATAAGCTTAATTGAATTAGAATAGAAATAATCCTCAACTCTTTACCTATTCCTTAATTGCATTGTTGAACTGACCTCGCTATTTTAAGCACACTATATTTAAATAACTTGCTGTTCAGTTTCCTCATTTTATTATTTTTGGTGATATTTGAATAAGCATTTGTTTTGTTTTCCAGGATAGGAAATGCATTGGGTTAATTGTAATTTTAACGTACAATTTGTAAGTGAAGGTTAAATTATTAGAACTTATTGTTATAAGATAAATTGCGAGGAAATTGAGACAGATTACAAAGAACTGCAAAGAAACTTTCAGTTCATTACTATTTTTTTATGAAATACAATTTTAGCGACATTAATTTTGAAGAAATTGCTTATGAAAAATTACAATATTTAAATCGATGATTTTGAAATTAAAACAAAATAAAATTTATTTTGGACTCTAGTTTGAATTTATTTAAGTACTTGCATAGGCACCCAACCGTATAAGTAGAAACAATTACGAGGTTACCTTATTGTTATCTCTCGTTTTGTCATGCCAAGATTTTCCTACAACAGTTTCAGGTTATATCCGCTTATTTTCGCTTTTTACTAGTAATTTCTAGTTATTTCTGGTTACAATGTTGGTAATTTTGTAATGCTTAATAACAGATCCTATTCGAAAACTGTTTAAATTTCTTGTTGCATCGTCACATCTTCAACACGAAGCTTGGGTCATGTACAACTTTGGAAAGAATGTATAGAGTGAAAAGAGAATGTGAGTAATTAGGAGCTTATTGCAAATAACTTCCTAATTCTAAAATTTCAAAACATCCTCAACTTTTATCTTTTTGACGAGGTGTAATAAAATTCATCTATAAACTTAATTGGCTTCGCGTCCTCCGTCTATTCTCATTATAAACTTTACAAATATGATGCATCGTGATTAATTCAGTTTTATTATGAATGAAAATAACTAAATAAAACGCGTGTATATGGGTTGTTACAAAATTGTTGTGACATTTTATAATTTCATTGACGTAGGAAAACCGTAAAATTTAAAAAAAATGTACAAATATATTCAATAACTTTAGGAAATGACGCTGGTTTATAAAATTAGATGAATACGCAAATATTTCTTTATAATAATCTGGGTAATTTAATGCATGCATGTCCAGTCTTTGTTCAAATTGAATCCATCGCTAATATTTTCTACCAAAAACGATTTTATGAATAAGCTTATATTTTAAAACTCAAATTTTGAATTGACATGTAATGTAATTTCTCATGCGATCATTTCAGATATATATATATAATGGGAAATTTTTTAGTAATTAGTCGTGAAAAATATCTCATCTATAAGTTTAAAGCTAGAAAAAAAAACTTTTAAAATTTCAAAAATGAAAACTCTGTTGATTATTGCCATTACTTTGGCACTTGTTGCCGTAATTTCTGTAAGATTAAGCTTTAAATTGTATCAACGGGATTTACATTTTTCATTAATATAGGGCTTTGTTCATCATGATCACTCTCACGGTCATGACCACGAAGGGACTGACGAAGGGGAGGAAGATCATCACCACCGACACCATCATGGAAAACATCACCATCACAAACATCACCACAAACACCATCATCACTGGAAATGCATGGGAGAGTCTGTCAACACGAACGAAGATCTTGTGAAGGCAAAGAAAGAATGTCACCAAGAGTTCCAAGAAGACAAGGAAAATGATGTCGCAGACCGTCATAAAGGAAGAACTTGCAAGAGTTTGTGTGCTGGGAAAAAGATTGGATTTGTAAGAATCTATATACCCATAGTATAATTAAAATTAAAATTTTTTTAATGATCATAATTTTTTTAGTTTGATCAAGATGGCCAAATTGTCGAATCTAAGGTTAATGATTTGATCGAGTCAATAATTGAGAGTTCTGAAGCTCAAACTGAAATTAAAGAAAAGGCTGCTCTTTGTGCATCAAACAGCACTCAAGCTATCGCAAGTATGTTTTATGAAAAAAACGCTTTAAAGTAGTTCACTTTAATAATAATTTGTCATATTTTGCAGACGGACCTTCTGATGTCACATGTTCCAACTACAAGCCCTACATGCAGTGTCTTTTCTTCTCCACCATGGAAGTCTGTGTCAAGGGATTCGATCGCGAAGATTGGGAATAAATTTTCTAAATTAAACTTGTTTTCATTTCTCTACAACCAACAAATCTCCTTGTTTCTAATCTTGACTAAAATGACAATAAAAAAAATCTTTCTCTTGATTAAAAGTATCACAAAAATGGCTTTATTCCTTCGTTGTAAATTCATTTACATCTTTTGAAATGAATTTGTGAACATGTTCGCCTTTCTCGGCCAAAATTTCTTCGATATTTCTTCCTTTGACATCCGCAAACCATTTGAGATGATCTGCTATCAAATGATTACTGGAACAACTTTGGCAGGTGACAATTACCACTCCGTGATTGTAGGCTTGTTTGGAGATCATGAAAGCGTTGGACGTGTCGCAAACTCTACAATACAAAATTCAGAATCATTAGCTAAATTATTTATTATCAAGCAAAAAAGTTCATTGTGATTTGAGAAAAAATTACTTGCATGTGAAGCTCAAGAATAATTTTGAAGGTTTTTCACTCGCAAATGTCAATTGATTTTTCCCCGTTGCGTCATTTCCGCTTTCAAGAGACGGCTTCTTCAATGAATCTTCTGAATAGAACCTTTTGTGGTTTGAGAAACTGGAATTAAGTACTGATAAGGTTGCGGAGACATTTCTGAAGGGATGATGACGAAATGACGAAAGTGATGAAAATAGTGGAAGCTTGTTATTTGGTGAAAGTAAGAAGTGAGAGTTGTTTTGAGGGGGAGTTCCTCTGCTGGTCCTTGAAATGAGATTCCCCAATTGTCTCACACTCCCTCTCATCTTGAAATTCTTTAATCCTCTTCTTTTGTTATTGTTATTTCACGAACAATGAAGAACTCTCAAACACGTGTTGGACTATTCCCTCACTCACTGGAATAATTCTTGATCGACAAAAAACTTGTCTCATTTTCCCACGATATGCTTTCACTTTCCACATCTACTACTTTCTTTTCAAGGTTTTGGAATTTTTGAATGATTTTGAACGCTTTTGAAATAAAAATAAAACTATGAAGAAGGCAATTTGATTTATAACAAATATTTTTTTTTATTTCCCGTATTGACAGGTTAAAATTTGCAATACAAGTCAATAAAATTCGTAGAAAATTCTTAACGCTTTCTGCGGAGTTCCAAGGTGTTACGACGACGCCAAGCTGCACGTCGGCTTCCTCCGACGGTCTGAGAAAATCTGTGTCCCTTACCAAGACCTCGGGATTTCCTGTTGGCAGAAGTCTTTCCTCTTTGTTCACGGTGTTTGTGAACAGAGTTACAAATCCAGTTGATTTTGGGGTCTCTGCGGATGGCCTGTAAAAAAAGAAAAACAAACAATTTATTTCAGTTTACCTACTTGTTATATTCGAAAAATTAAATTTAGATTTAATTATGTTACCTTATGGGCAATATCTACGAAAATAACTTCGAAATATTTGTATGATGAATCTTGAGCCACCCAGTAAGAATTCAAAACACGAAGACCTCCCAATTTCTTCCCTGCACGAGCCTGAAATATTAAAAAGAAAATTATATTAGAGATTAATTAATTTTAGAATCCTAACGTTCCAATAAAATTGCCAATCTAAAAGACATATGACATAATCTGTATTTTCCGGCGCTTTCTTACCTCAGCAATGGCTTGGATGTTGCGGACAGGTTTCAATTGGTTAACCCCCTGGTTTGTTGGTTTACCATAAGTTGCTCCTTTTGGAACTGGGCGCTTGCGACCTCCACGGCGAACTCGAATCCGGTAAATCACGTAGCCTAGAAAATTTAAAGACAGAGATTAAGATGAGTCAGTTATTAATTAAAAATTATGAAAGGTACCTTGTTTAGCGCGATATCCGAGTCTCCTGGCCTTATCTGGCCGTGAGGGGTGAGGACATCGAACCAATTTATTCAGTTGACGATATTGCCAACAACGGATACGGAGCAAGTAGCGCATAACATCGCTCTGCTTTTTCCGGTACAACTCTTGAATGTACTTGTACGCACCCATCGCGGAACCTAAATATAACGCAAAAAAAACGAATCTCAATAATCATATCTTCCAACAAAAGTAACTCAAAATTCTCAAAAATTGTGAAATTATCTAGTTCTTGGAAATGTCAGTACTACAGCTAAAACCCCCCAAAACCACACCCCCTTTAATTTGATGAATTGCTGTAAAAACATTCTTACCTTATTCCTTCGGTGTGTAAATGAGTGAATACGGCGTGGAATGGGCTAAGAAATTGAACTTCCCACCACTAAAACCAGTGAAATAGATGGCATTGCATTTGCAATTCGTTTTCAACATGTCTCAATTTGCCTCGTCTACAATAAGGAACATTATGTCCGTGACCTTTTTGCGTCGCAGGAAGTTTCGTAAAGACAGTGGAAAACATTTCATGCTGCCAAATAAAGAAAAACCCTTTTTTCATGTTAAAAAACTATTTTTATTCATATTCAAAGAGATGGAGACTGAATGTTAAAATAAGTTGATCAAATTGAACGGTCCAAATTAAAGTTCCAAAGCGTCCAAGCATCTCCACCTGAAATTATAGAAATAGCTACTTTAGTATGTTAAGTGGGAATATCCAATTAGACTTTTTAGACATTGCTTCAGACATCCAAGGAAGTTAAGGTCTCACACGGTTGTTCAAAAACCTTTGTTTGTTGGGATCATCATGCTACTACAATGTTCATTTATTCAACTGATGCAAAACTTACCGTTTAGACAAATACAAGACTTGTGTCATAAGTAGATGCTTTCTCCGGATACAAAATCTCTTGGCTTTCTTCGTCTTCACGGGAAATGACAATTGTCAAGATCTGAAATATCCAAACAAAAATGCTCGAGTTATTTAAGTTTAAGCTTTAATATGGTTATGCCAATTTGACAGGATTTTTCAGACATCCAAGGAAGTTAAGGTTCTCATAGATTATCAAAGCCTTAGGTGGTTTCGTCATCATTATTAAGACTAAGAGCTAAATAAGATGCAAAAATGAAAAATCTCACCTGTGGCACTTCAGAATCTCCCCTTTTCGTCGTCCATCCCTAATTGGGTCAAGGTTCACTGACCTGACCCGACCTTAAATTCAAAATTCTGCCATTGAATATTTATTTTCCAACTTTTAACTGAAACTGCTGCATGCTGCTAAAAATTAAATGTGCTCCATCCACTCGCCGCGTGTTGATTCACAAATGGGAAATGTTTGGGCATCATGTTACAACTTTCTCCAGCTTTCACCATTATTAATTTATCTCTGCTATAAATATCAAATTAAATTAGACCATTTAACTGTACTACAGGATACTATTGATGAATAGTAGAAAAGTATTATCATAATAATATTGCATTGTGTCTTTTCCCGTGTGGGATGTCTCGTCTGGAGACTAGAGCTTTCTTTTCCTGTAAACGTTTATGAATGGTGTGCGTGCACACACATCCATTTTAATTATTGCTTATCCAACGCACGAGTGAATTCCCCTTTTCTCCCCTTCAATGGCCATTGTGCAAATCGTAAACACTATACAAAAACTGGGTCACTCTTTCTTATGAAAATAACTCTTTTATGTACTTTCCCCACGTGGCCAGGGCTGGCCTGTCTTTGTGACAAAAGGCATTCTTTTTGACAATGTGTGTCAGTGGAATGAATGTATATGTAATAAACAAATCAAGATGAATGCGGTGTCCCAATTTATATCCTCTTTAAATAAGCGGTTATCATCCAGTGAAAATTTGGACACAGACAAAAAGTAGACGCACTTTTTCTCATGTCTCAATTTTTATATTCACATCATTCATCTTTCTGATTCATTGTTCTTGATTTAAAGGAAATTGAGACTGGTTAAAAATATTACCAACATGCTTTCTCTTCTAATTTTCATCCTTTTCCTGTGGAAAAGCATTAGTTATCCTTCGTCAAGTATTTTACTGCCTAAAGTTATGTCGGGAGTAAACCAAAAGTTGAGTTGCGGAGTTTTGATTTTAAAGTGTGATACGTATTCAGCTTCATGGCTTGATGATTCCACAACTTTCTCCCCTCCCGTTGCAATCTTCTGTAGAGGTACAAATTATAATGGACAACATGCTTAATTGATAATTTATTTCTGTGGACAGATTTTGATAATCTGAGGGGAATGTGGAGGAGACTGCCGAGACAAAAATTTACTTTCCCCTGCAGCTTTCATTTCACATTTGAGGATACTCATCGTAGGAAAATTTACTCTGCATCCATCCAAAATAATTGGAATTGGTTTTATGCCAAACTTATTGGATTGCCATTCTCACATATTATGCAATCCGATTTGGTTCCAGTTTATTCCAATATGATTACATCTTATGTAACAAGAAACGACTTTTTCATGCAATTCATAATTCATAAGGTTCAAAAACAAAACTCATTTTCTAAAATTATTGCAGAAAAAGAGAAAACTTTACTGTGTCAGTCGCTTGTGCTGCAAATTATAGTCTCCTCAAATTTTAAAAATAGCGATCTAACAATATGGCGAATTGAATATCACAAAGAAATATCGGCATCGTTAATATTAGCCGTCAGTTCAAACAACATTCGTTCTACAGCAGAAGGTTTAATTGAATTGGGATTTGTACAAGTAAAATGCAACAATCCAAAAGTCAGTAGAAATATCAGCAGCTTTGTCTCACAAAACATAAATCATTTAAAACAGGCAGACTCGTTAATTTTCATTGCAAACGAATCCATTAGCACAGAAGATGCATTATCGCCATTCACACTTGCATCCTGGATCGGCATAATTACTGCATATGTTGCAACTGCCATTGTCTTTGGGACAATTAAATCCTTTACAATTAATACGTTGGACAACGCCGTTTACCATGAATGTATGCAACGAATATCGAAATGCATTTGCGATAAGGATAGACAAATAAAATCCCACTATCCACAGGCAATTAGTAGTCAAACCGTGACCGGAAGTGATGATGATGTTTTATTTGTAATTGTGGCCAGAGATTACTCTCAAATTGATATTGAGACAGGCGATAATTTAACAAAAGAACAAATTGACAAGAATGAAAATTTCAATAAGAATCGGGACTTTGAATACAGTGACGTGTATCACGGCAGGTGGTTATCTAAGGCCATGTTACATGCCACAATTCGTGTTGTATCATTTATTTTTATTGCAACATATGAAGGAAAACTTTATGATGCTGTAACATCCCCAAAATCGCAGTTAGTTTCAACGGTACAAGATTTAGTTGCTTCAGAAAAGTATTCCGTAAAAATAACTCGAGAAGTTGAAACTGGCAACCACTTAAAGCTGATGAACAATGTTAATAAAATAGGTCATTTTAATAGTGACATGGGTCATTATTTAGCGACAAAAGTTGACCATGAAAAAGGCCATAATAATAATTATTCTAAACTAGAATCGGATGTACAAAATAAAAATGTAGTAGAGATTGAGGATTGTATTGATTGGGTGGAGTTCAATTCCAATTTTCCAGATGACAATTCTCGGGCAAAAAATCATGCTTGTGTAGGATATGAATTTGAGCTTAGAAATCTACACAAATCTCATCGTCTAGATAAATTAGTTGCAAGAACAAATAGAATGAAACAAACTGGGATAAAACCAATAAAAACAAGGATTAACAATAAATACGATCGCGTAAAGTTTAGCTTAGGAAAATTGAGACAAAGTGGAGGACCTTTTCGACTCTCTAAATTCCCTTTCAGATTGATGGACTCTGGTCTTGGTCTCATGCGACTTTGGAATCTTGCTGAAACGTCCTTCATTGATTCAATGCTAAGTGAAAAGCTAAGCAGTTCAAAGACTTTCACTATTAAAGACTATTTTGGGCTTTTCATGGTTTGTTTTTTCCTCTTAATTTTATCTTGCTTAACTTTTCTGATTGAAATATTTGCAAGCAAAATAATTCGGATATTTAAAAATTATTGTACTCAAAATAAATATGCTCAAAAACCTTTAGAAAGAGAATAAATAATTATTGATTTTGAACATAAGTTTTTGGCTATTTTATTGAAAAGCGTGATTTATCTGATAGCATCAATTATGCATGCCGTTTATTTTATGCATATAATGAATTATCATGAAATGAGCCAATTCTATTGGATATTTTATCTAGCATTACAATACTAAAACCGGATGTTGTCGAACCATGATTTTTTTATTCCAGAGTCGTGTGGGGTTATTGAGTATTTAAAGACCCAACGCTTTCCAAAAGGTCTCATTACAATTTCACATTTATAGAGAAACTGTTGTAAAACATTAAATAAAATCAAAATGTCTAAAGTATTCTTTTCTTTGACCTTGGCACTTGTGGTCATTGCATCCACAGTCTCGGTAATTTATTTTTTTCGTAGAAAACAGAAACATGAAATATCATTTTCTGTATATTATTTTTAGGCTGACGGGGGAAAATGGAAGAACAAAATGGAAAACATTACATGCAAGGGTGAGGCGATAAACATGAAGCTTTTGTGGGTGGGGAAGAAGGAATGTGCGGAAGAAATGATGCCAAAGGACACAACCACTGCCGCAACCACAACTGACAAACCCGACATGAAGGAAATAATGAAGAAGTGGAAAGAACTTCATCAAAACGTTTGTTATCATGTTTGTACATGGAAGAAACAACAAATTCTCAATGATGATGGAACTTATAACTCTGATGGTACTGAAAAGATGATCAAGTCAGTTATGCCTGCTTCCGTGCAAGAAGCCTTCAAAACTGCTGTCGATGAATGTGCAAAGGAAAATAGTAAGCAGAATTAAATGAAACAAATGCATAATGTCTAATTTAAAAAAATAATGTTTTAGGCAAGACCTTCAGTACAGATAATAATTGTGAAGGATACAAAGCATTTTCTCAATGTAAAATTAAGAAGTTTACAGAAGTAAGATATTGAATCAAATTTTATTTAATTAGATTTTGTCCTTACTTCATGCTAATTTTTGCCAATTTATTACTTCAACAGATTTGCGAAGTTAAGGTCACAAAAGATGACCACCCTCACACCCCCGAAGACGTTTAAGACTTTCTCCCAAAATTTCCGAGCTTATTTATAAAGGATTTCAACTTACTGCAATAAAAGATTAAATAAACTCTTGGTAAACAGGTGTAAATATGTAGCGGAGAGTTAGCTAAATCGTGCTGATTGTGACATTTTTT
>JAQIXN010001334.1:0-19576 GCA_034698145.1 Proisotoma minuta
AGGGGGAGGGGCCCATGGAGACTAATGAAGTACCATTTCGTTCATCAATTGACACGACCTAAATCCTGTAAAATTTTAGGGGCCATACAAGAGCGCACGGAAGGGACCTTCCCTCGTCAGTTTTGCAGCGTTAATGGCCGTAAATTATATAAGGAAAGGTGAAAAGTAGTGGTGTGTATCTTTCCTCAAACTTTTCCTATTACATATTATACACTTTATCCAAGAAATAGAAAGTAACTTTTAATAAGCTTACAATTACAAAATATATAAAGTTAGACCAAACTCACCTTTACAATTGCTGTATTGTTGGAGCCAAGCAAAGAGTGAATTGCCCAAAGCCCATTTTCATCTACGGCCAAATCAACCCAAGAATGGTCAGAGGAGTAAAGTTTGTCGGCAGAAAATGATGCGTGAGGCAGCTCCAGTTCTGTTGGGAAAGATAAGATGTATGTATATATACAATTTTAAATATAGAATTGTCTTTGTTATCTTTAGAAAACAGGGCAAAGGGACAATACAATACAATGGTTGCTTTCTCCTCCTTTCATCTCTTTAAACTATTGATTGAGAGCTCAGCAAGTTGTGAAAGATTAATAAGTTTGCTGATGGGATAAAAGTTGAGAAAATGGGAATAAAAATTAGAAAAGAGGATTTGCTAATGAAGAATCTATTTAAATGAGGCTGCTGCCGTAAATCAAGCATAAGAATGGTCTGAAAGTGACGGGGTAATGGTTGGATATTCCTGGGTAATGAAATGAGATGAGGAAAGTGGATTTGAGATTGGGGTCTAATGAATATATACGTGGCCATACCTCCGTTGGATTTCCCCGTCAAGAGATCAACTCGAACTATTTTTGGGCGACTTTCCTTAGACTCTGCGACGTAGAAAAAACTGCCGTTGTAGACAGTGTGGAAATTACCCTGAAAAATTATGAGGAAATTTTTCATCACTCCTTTATCCAATGTTCCATTATATTTTCCAACAAGCAAACCATCATCATCATCATCCCTTCGCATTGTTAACTTTAACCATGCCTCTTGTTGGCACTTTCTCCCGTTAATGAGCTCTTTTATACATGGCAGGGAAAGAAACGAATTATCTCCATGTATTACGTTGCTTTCACCGAAAATAGATTTCGGATGACATTTTTCAATCTTGACGTCCCACATACCTACTTAAATACTGAAGGGTAGCTCTCGAGACTTTCTCTCGTCATGAGCCACAACCTTTATCACAAGCTAATGACAATAAAATGTGACAAAAACTATGGAATGAGTTTTCCTGACCTGGACACTTGAACAAGAGGGAAAAAGATGAACAGGTTTCTCCAAAGTAATGATTGTGGAAATGGGAAAAGAATGAGAATTTTGGAGTGGATTGGACATGGCTAACAACAGGGAAAGTATATAAGTTGAAGGGGACGAGCGGCATTAGAAATAAAGAAGAAGTGGTGGAGAAAGTATCTCTTCAAGTGGCCCTCGTGTAGCCATTAGATGATAACATCAACTCCACTTCTTATTGATCTCAACTTTCTCCTTCCTCTCAAACCATTAAATATGTGATATTTAATACTGGTCAAATAAATGGTGGGTGACCTTTACTCATTATTCAGCCCCTTTAAATAAACCGTGGCATTTTGGCCAATTGTGTTTTGGGAAAAGAGTAGCGAGCAAAAGATGAAAGCATCGATTCAACTACAAAACAAAAGTGAAAATTTGAATATTGAATAGGTTAATGGATGGGGAAAATAGTGAATAGGTAGCCAATGCAATGCAATAGACTGTTTTTGTTCTCTACTTTACTTTCCCATCCAATGCACATTTGGTTTTGGTTCATTCTCTTCTTTTGTCCTTACTTTTGCATTGAAAATACGACATTTTGATACTGTGTTGTGGAAGTAACGACTGCATAAATTAAATTAGGCTTAATGAACCATGAAATATGCATTGCACAGCTATTTTCCATTTTCCACCGCGATCTACTTAAGTTAAGCCTTTCTAATCAGCCGCTGTTGGTTGACACGAAATAAGCTAAACATGTTTAGAGATAAACTATATACTTTGAAAGTCCTTGGCTAATCCACCTTTTGTGCTAACGAAATCAAAAGTTACCCAAGATCAATATACATACTCATGTAAGAACATAAAGGTCACTTAAAGCTAAACTAAAATATTTGGTGAAAGTGGATAGAAATTACAACAATGATTTGGAAGTGCATGGGATGCAATACATCTCCATTTGACACTAATGCGTTTTTTGTTGCATCAGCTAAATTAATTCTGCACGAGTTACTTTCACTTTACTCAACCAACATGTCAAACTTTGTGGGTCTTGCAGTAAAACTTTCACTCTTGCATTTCACACACGAGACAAAGTAAAGTATGAGGCACGTACGTAGATAGGTACTTTGTTTTGACGCAATTAGAAACGTTTTCAGACATGTTTTTGTCTCCAGAGTCGGCACTCGGAAAAAAACTCAGATTTGGTATCAAAACAAGTTGACCAAGCTAATATTTTATTATTATTGTTGTGTTTTCTAAGCATTAATGAAGCTGGATTTTATTACATTTTCAAATCACACGTGTCAACATGAAATATATGTTCATTCGTATTCCAAACACAGTTTTTGCACACAGGCAAATTAATGAATGGAGCTTTTATTATGAAAAACGCTTTCACTTGACTTTTTGGTTCGGAATTCAGAGACCGGGATAATAAAAGCGGCACCATTGTGATTTTGTTTGCGAGTGGTGAGTGGAAGTGATAAAAATTTGCATAAGGATATTTCTTGTAAATAAGTTGCTTGGATTTCATCTTCTTTGCATTCACTTTGGGGAGTGGGAGGGAGCCTTATGGCTGTTGCTGTTGAGGTTGAATGTGTAGGAACTTCCTACTAGGAAGTAATGACTAAAGTATGCATCACATCCTGTTCATTTCACTCACAACTCAGTACAATGGCCATATCTCATTGTTGGGATAAAGAAGGATGAGTGCGTTGTGTTGTATTATTATGTGAGTTGCTCTGTTGCCTATTGAGACTTTCCTTTTCTTGTGGATGATGCCCAATTTAAAGAAATTTAGACTGCTAGACATGAGTCTCCCATATTTTTCAGAATTTTCACTTTGCCCAAAGATGAAAATGGAGAGAATCCTGATACGAATATTATGAGCTGGGAAAGCTTTGTTGCTAAAATTCAATTTGGGTTATGATGAAGCTCACTCACATTTCTCCCTCTTGTTTACTCGCAAAGATGGCGAAAAAAGGAAAAAGCGTCCATTTCATCATAATAAAGAAAGTGAAGAGAAAGAGAGAGGATGAATGGCATTTAATATCGTATTACGCGTATTACCCATCCATCTTTTACTTTGTTGATTTCTCCAAATCCAACATTTTCACCTTTCACCTCTGATCATCTAGTTGACTTGTTAATGTGACAGCTATACTTTCTAATAGCAAACTGTCATTTCCTTGTTGTTCACAAATGTCATTTTCACAAAGGATATACAATATAATAACACAATTTCATCATTTTTGTGTCTGACAGAACAATGAGAATGAGAGATGACATGTAGGGAGGATATGAGAAAGTGAACACAATTCTTCACTCACCCGGAATGGGAGAGAAAGTGTATAATTTCTGGTGGATCGGCCCCTAGTGAAGCTCGTCTTGTTGTAGTACTCGTACAAATGGTTGTTGTCCTCTGCCGTTGTCACCCAGTACTTTTCCCCCATCGTCCCCCCGCCCACGGGATCCCGCGCCCAACACCCCGATTGATGGCTGGAGAATCTATTAAACACGGGCTTCCCCACGGCAGATAACACGCAGTCTAAATGGGATCAACAAACATACAAGTGGATTAATTAGCATAACCCTTAAACGGGGCAACCACAAGAGAACTAGCTGTTGACATTTCTCAGAAAATGTTGTTTTAGATGACTGACTATTTACCTAAATAGGTTTGAGTACAAGCACAAATATAAATTTAGCGATTCTGACAAGAGCTCGAAGGTTTTGTCTAAACTACTTAATCACACAGATTTCCCTGTGTCATTCGAATTCGCTTGATTAATCATGCATTGTAATTTTGATAACATGATAAATACTTGAGTTTATAAGCAAATATTTAGGGAACGAGCTGTGATTTCATAAACATGCTTTAGACCAGATAATAATATTTTTTAGGGATTATTATAGAAAAGTTTTATGTAAAGATGAAAACTTAGGATTAATGAGAATGAACCTTGTGTCCGATTTGAGGGAGTTGGAGCAGTGGCATTTCCTAAGGGATAAACTTCCCATCCCACCATATCGAGGAGTGCAAATCCACCAGATCGACATCGCCCCGTCTCAATCCTTGGAGGACAATTGGGACAAGGCGGCGGCGTGGGACACAAGTCCTCCAAGTCAATGTGCTCGGGTTGAACCTGCAAATATATGCAGTACAGCTTTAAATAAGTCGAATTACTTTGTTTAATTAAATGTGGAATTATATTATTGTGCCCAAGGGAAGGGGAAAAGTTATTTAATTTGTTCACCTGGCCGTAAATTGCTACGCCTTTTCCACCAATAGATTTTGGAGGTGGGGTCACCAAGCTTGGATCGACCTCTGATATTAAAATAATAAAATATATGTATACTTATATCAACTTTTGAACATTTTTATTCTCCATACCATAGACTGTGAAATCTCCTTTGGTAATACCCAGTTCATTTTTGGAGATGCAGTGATAGCGTCCCAAGTCGTTTGTGGTCACTCTTGTCACGTTCAGCATCATGTGTATCTGGGGGCGTAAAATATGTATTCAGATGAAGAGGTTGACACTCTATGAATGATTTATTCTTCGACTTTTACCTTGTACACTCCACTTTCTTTTATGCCAATCTGATACTTTTCCCCATTTTCCAAAACCCTTCCATCCCGTTCCCAGTAAGTAACGGCGGTTGGGAAAGCCTCAACGTAGCAGTCCAACATCCCAACAGAGCCCAAACTGACACCAACCATCTGATTTTGTATTCTGATCATCGGCGGAACTGAAATGGCATTTCCAAAATTCTTGTGTATTATTGGTAAAAGAGGGTGGGTATATTTATTGTCAACATAAATATGCCAAATTTTGTGCATACTCTAAAAAAGAGAAAGCATTGCATTGCAAAGCCGCCTTGGGTAGCTTATTTTGTCAGATACATATTTAATTTACGAGTTGAAGATTAAAAGAGAAAGTGTATCACAATTAGACAGGCTGAAACCAAGTTTAACGCACGCATCCTCATAATTTATAATACGTGCTTTATGCAAGGTTAAGCTAAAATTTTGAAATGACACAAAACACAATCTAACAAAAAGTTAAATTATGAACTCCATGTATAATTAATGGTAAGATGATAAAATAAACTTTAGCCGAGGCTCCTGCACAAATAAGTCCATCATTAGAAGCCTTAAGCCTCATCCTGCCTCTGTTTTAAAAGTGGAGTGGAAAGCTGGCTCTTTGGATCAGTTATTATGATCCATAAAATTTATATGAAGTTGGTAAACTGCTGAGAAATGAAATGGTGCTTTTACTTTCACCCGGTTGCCTATTATCTCTTCTTGAAGGAAAAGGTGGGAGATGGGCACTTCATACTTTGGGATGAAATGTTATTTCAGGCCCAATTGGTGGGCTACTATCTTTTTATTAGTTATAAAAGCAAAGGCAATTCAATGACCAAACAGAGACCCCGGTTGCTTTTATAGAAGTTTGGAGAATTTAACGTGAAAACGAATGAAAGCTATTTCGAATGTGTCTGTCGGCCTCTTTAAACATCTTTTTACATACCATCATAACATAAAGTTAGATTTTTACAACTTCAAAGCCGTTTTTTGTCGTTCACTGCATAAACATGGGCTATAACTTTTATGTTTTGGAAGAAAAAAACAGGTATAGCTATAAATGACTTGAATTGAGCAATAAAAGTCTAAATTTGTCAATTACTTTTTTCTAATGAACATAATAATATTATATCATTCTTTTAGGTTTAATCGATAATATTTTGCGTTGGCTGTTATTCAGTGTTATTTACATTATTTCAAAATTAAACACAAGATATTGAGACTCATTAATATTCCCAAAGGCTCATTAATTTATTTTGCTCCACTGACTTGTTCTATTCAACAATTTCATAATGAAATCTTGAGATCACTCTACTGGAATTATTTCAAACGTTGTGAAACTTGAAATAAATCTGTTTGATGTCCTTAATTATTAAAAACTATGTTTCGTGTAGTATCAAACTTTCTCTTTCTAGTTGTATTAAGCAGAGTACTTACAGTGAACTTCCACAATGAAAGACCTCTGCTGCCAGGGAGTGACGCCATTATCAGCAAAACAGATATATTCCCCTATATGCTCTCTAAAAGGGGATTTTAAATATAAATTTTCATGTAAATACTACAAAAAGTAATTAATTACCTGTTGATATTTGTCAAATTGAGTATGGGACCTTCCACCCCAGAAGCTAGAATCATAAAAAATGTATCAAACTTTATAAGCACATCTTTGTTTTGGGCATATCGATTCGGAGAAATTTAAATATGTATTTTTTCAACTCGATAGTCAACCGAATGGAAGTCTTTTTTTATGTGGTCCAGCCACATTTTGCTTTACGACAATTTGTGTCCCACTCATTTCCATCTAGACATGGCTTGTTTCCATAAATTGCTTACCTCAGCTACATACACCCCTTCACTATTTTCCACCATTGTTCTTGCTATTTTTACGGATACAAGGGAAAGGAGCGGCCAAAATATTCCTGTCTGACCCACTTTCACCCTTGGTCAAACTCAATCAATTTTTGTTTTGCTCTTTTATTTATTTCACACAACATTTTATTCTATAAGTACAAGGCTCAAAAGCAGTATTGCATATGGAAAATTTGTTTTGAATGAATAGAAATCTTTGTAGACAAGTTAAAACTGTAGGATCCATAAATAAGAGGAGAGGATGGAGTGGACTTAACCCGAATTGAGTGAGACTCCAGAGAAGATTAATAGACTCAAGTTTCCCATTTTTATTCACAAGAGTTGACCAAGCACGAAATCAACTTTCACTTTGAGTTTTGCACAATAAGAAATAGATAGCAAAACTTTTTTTTTTAAATCTAGAACTTGGACTATTAGTTTATATACAAATGTACAAGCCGAGCGTTGCGTTGTTTTTCTTTCACTTTTCAGGGTGACAAAGTTTAAGTCAGAGAGTGCATGGTCCATCTCCTATTTTACAACTATGAGGGCTTAAAGTCAAATCTTTCCAATTTAGATTCTTTTATCTCAGCTTGACCCTTTGCTTTGGGCCAACATTCAATCTCCATTTAAAATCCTGCCTTGTATCAATTTCATACACTTCCTGCTTTCGTCTACCTAATCCTCAAGGAAATTCCAAATTACTAACACAAGAATGAACCCATCTACTTCTTATCAGGGAGCAAGTGGAGTGGATTTTTTGATACAATGTTTTTCATTTGATGGTGCGAAATTGTAAGTGATACCTACAACTTACAACGCATCCTGTCCTTCTCTGTTCTTCTGATTAGATCAATAGCACCGCAGAGTTTGCAATTCAGGACATTTTTTCTTATCTCACTTCCTGCAAAAGTAACGAAGCCATCTTCTTTGCCTATTACCAGCAGCACCTACGAAATGTATAAGCTGACCATTTCATGCCGCGGATGGAAATGGAAACGAGTTCCGGAAAATCACAAACCCGCATGACACTTGTGATTGCCAACATAGAAATTCCAATCTGAGTTGCAGGTCATAAATATGATGTCCAGACTAACCAACTCCTTTGAGGCAGGAGAAGATTGAAGTTTTGGGGAGAAAGTCCTCGAGAAAAGAAGAAAATCAAGAAAGACAAAATACGATTCTATATGAACCCATTACTTTTCTACTAACATTGCATTGAAGCCATAACCAATATTAAATCCGGCATTTTGGAAAGGGCAGGGTGTGACATTTTCCAATTCCGTTTGACCAAAGTATCCAAAATTTGTGCCCATTAAATGTCATAATGTAGAATATGCCATTGTTCATTCAAGATAAAAAAGTAAATGATAACGATTTTATTGAAAGCTTACATTTCCAAGATCCAAGTCGAATTGGAGTCCCATCCTCTCGTTTCCACTTTAATACAACATTTTATTAAATATATACAAAAGGGCTAGAATTGAATGTTTAATGTAATACTTACAATAATGTTTGGTTTGGGTGTTCCAGTTGCAGTACAACGAAGACGAACTTTTTTTTAAAAAAAGGCTTTTTGAGAATGCCATCATTGTTAAAAATATTTTATGTTTTTACCATGTTCTCTTTCATTAACAACAAGTGGTCTTGCTTTTGTATGAGCCCCTGAAAATATCAAACATGATAAGTATCAGTAGCTAAATAAATATTTATTAGATGCGATTGCGATGCTTCCGAACTTGAAATCAATATAAAGTGAAGATGGAAGTGTTTGATGGGAATTATATCCCCCATCCAAATACCTCTCTTCGGGGATTTGGGAGGGACTGAGAAGAATTTCAAGTAGGAAGTTGCTCCATAATTTGTTTTCACCTTTTCACTCAAACCACAAATTCTTGGTCTCTCATCACTTTGCACAAATGCCTAACTTACCAACAATGGAAGGAGGGATTAGGAGTTGTTGTCTATTATTTGTGCCATTGTAGAGCCAGGCGTTGATGCCAGGGATGCCGTCTCTGCCGGATTGGCCGCCAGGGCCCTGTCTCCCTTGAGGCCCCGGAAGACCTGACCATAAAGAGCGTTATTTTATATACACTCAATCCCACTTTTATTAGGATCAGTTTACTAAATTGTTTGTGCAAATAGAGGAAACCACAAATTGAGTTTATCATGCTCCAACTTTCACTCAGACTTTACTGATTACTTTTTATTACTGACTTTTGTGGACGGAATATTAATACCCCAATGCCTTTTGGTTACCTCTCTGTCCTGGCATCCCTGGAGGACCCACGGGGCCCAAACTCCCTAAAAACAATCAAAAATAAGGATTTCTTCAGGAATTGAGGCTTAAATTACTTACCATCAGCTCCGTTTGTCCCGTTCATTCCTGGTCGCCCTGAAAATTCAATACTTTCTTAAGAAAATGCTCAATTAAACAAGCGTTTACAGATACTTACCATCCAGCCCTGGAATACCATCAATCCCAGGAACTCCTAAAAGTTGGTTGAAAAATTTAGTATATTTGTATTTCCATCATCAGCATGCAAATACCATCCAATCCCGAACGCCCTGGTATCCCATCAAGACCTAAGATTAATTAAGTTACATGTAAACTAATTATGCAATGAAGACTTGTGTGTATGAGTACCAGGCTCCCCTGGAAGCCCGTCCCTCCCGTCACCTCCAGCTAAACCTGCAAAAGAATATCAAAAGTGTAGGAGAAAGCCGTTTTCTCACGTCCCTGTACAATGACAAATGAATTCGTTGAAAGAAGTGACAGGTAGCGTGCGAAGTGTCGTACATTTGTGGTTCTTAGATGTTGATGATGTGGAGGAAAGATCATTCATTTCACTTATAATTTAATGATGAGTATGTGCTTATGTGTGGGAATCTTATTCATATTTGTCAGACTTGGAGTAAATTACTTTTACTTTTTAAGAGTGTTTAAATCGCAAGGATTTCTCACCAGGGATCCCACTTTCTCCTTTGAGGCCCCGCAGCCCTGGCAAACCTAATGAGTTTTTAAAGCAGAGTTGAAATTTATCCCACAAACTTTAATAAATGTAAAAATACAAACCTGGAGGTCCTTGAGGTCCGCTGAATGAATGGAAAAGACAAAATGATAAATTACCCACTCAAAAGAGAAAAAAGTTTTAAATTACCGTGATCCTGGATCCCCTGCAAAATTGTACTCAAAAAATTAGTGAAAGGAGTAAAAAGAAAGAAGGGTTGTGCTGTGTTTTTGTACCTTTTCCTCCAGACTTTCCTGTTAATCCGATCGGACCCATTGGACCCGGATCCCCTTTGGGACAATACTCTTTTGTTGCAGAACAAAACTCTTGAATTGCAGCAAGCTGTAATAAATTAATGGCTGCATTTAATTTCATGCTTCAACAAACGCCTTATTAATAGGTACATTGTTATTGCTATTGTTTCATTTTCATATATGATGCTAAACAATTAGAGAATTTTGGAGTAAGCAGCTCAATACTTTGTTTATGTACCTTAATTATTTTAGCGGAAGCATAAAGCCAAAGTTTGCTTTGTTTGAAGAAAGTAAAAGGAAGCTGATAAAGAGGAAACATCTGCTGTTGGCTTAATTTTGGCGTAAAATGTAATAAGAGAAAGCAAATATTCTTACGCTGGCTAGCTACCCTTATTGAACTTTCCACTTGAAACGAATAACAAAAGCTGGCTTGTTTTGAAACCATGTATGAAAGTGTAAATAAAAGGAATATGAAACAACAATGTAAATAGTAATATTCCAAGAAGAAGTGTAAAAGCGTTATAATTTGCTTGCACAACAATATGAGTCACTTCAAGTTTAAATAATTCTCATTAATTTTCCCATACATTGGGTTTCCCTATTTTGAAGCGCATCTTAACAATATCTGGGAAAATCAATAAAATTTTATTGAATAAGTTGACTTCCTTACTGGAATAACACCATGTAAAGATTAACATGCTGATCCAGAAGTCATCAAATGTTATTGAGATATAAATATTTCTCAGAATCACGGCCAAGGATTACACATACACACAACAAACTTTTTATTTTATGGCTATAAACTTAAAGTTAAACTTGTAATTTTTATGTAAGCCAAGTCATTAAGTGGATATAAACACATTTACAAGTGGTTCTTTGATATAAGTAAGATGACAACAAATTAAAGGTGTGATTGACTGGCCACTATGTAATACATCTCGAGTATCACAATAATATATAGTCTAGCTGATTCAGAGATCATGTCCATGGGGAAACACGTTAAGTATTGCCACTTGTGCATGCATAAATAACCAATCCCAATTAACATGGTTAATCCCAAGAAGGGAATTTGTTAGTGCTTCTATTTGCTATTAAGAATGATGTAAAGCTTGATTCTCAGTTTAGGCGTTTGACGTCAAGTCAAGGTCTGAGGATAAATAATTGCAAGATGTATAAATACAAATGATATCTATCTTTGGCAGACTCATTCCCTATCGGCGTTTAAAGATTGAGGATACAGATACTCTCGTCAAAGTTTTTATATTTTGTGTTCCCTGAATTTAAATAGATTTATGTATATTATACAATATGCTTAATAAAGTGATATTGTCAATAGTTTTAATTGGGATATTGATTCAAAACTCTTACACATTCCCAAGTAAGTTTTTTTCATTAATCACACATTTATTTTGGATACAAGCTCTGTCTGCTTGTTGAAAGAGCAAAAAGTGACATTGATTGTTTTTGAAAAGCTATTAATAACTTGATATAAGCATACACATGTATGTATTAACTTTTTTATTTGTATTTCTCGAGGCGAAGAAGATGAAAGCCAACAAGAACAGCAAAAGATAAACGAAGAATCTCTCGAAGAATTTACCAAACAACTTGAGACAAAAGGGAAAGTTGAGAAACTTGAGACTGAAGCTGATCCGTGTCTGGAGCATAAGAAAGTTGGTCCATGTCGAGCTTCTATTCCAAGGTATAATAATATAATTACAAGACTATGAATTTTACTTAAAATTAATAAGGAAAACTTTTCCTCTCTTGTCTGATGATGATGGCTTGTAAGAAACAATGGATAATTATTACCATCAACATTTAATTTAGAATCTTCTTCAACAAGGAAAATGGAAAATGTGAGCGCTTTCTATATGGTGGATGTGGTGCCAACAAGAATAATTTCAAGGACTTTACAGAATGTGAAAAGGTTTGCCAAAAACATTTACAAGTCCCTTCAGCTTTACCCGTGTCCTCTTCTCAAGTTGGAAATGAACAAGAAGGTATGGCAGTAACTTTCACTACAAAAACATGTTTACAACTATGCAAAAAACTTTATAATTTCCATTAGAAATATGCAGCCAACCACCTGTGCAGTCCGGACCCTCATCATGTTCTGCTTACTTTGTTCGATGGACTTTTAACGCAACGGAAGGAAAGTGTGTGGAGTTTGTTTACGGAGGCTGCAAGGGGACAAAAAACAATTTCCGAAACAAATTCCAATGCCAATCTGTTTGTGGAGGGTTTAAGCCCAAAGGAGAAGAGTCGGATGGAGAAATCATTCAACAACAAGTTGGAGAAGAAGAAGAAGAGCCCGTAATTGCAACAATTATGAGCCAAGATGTTTGCAATCTTCCAAAACAAGTTGGGCTATGTTATTCACATAAATATCGCTATCATTTTAATACTATGAATAATCGGTGTGAAAAATTCGTTTATGGGGGTTGTGGGGGGAATGGGAATAATTTTAAGAGTGTGGAAGACTGTCTTAGAACTTGTGGAGGAAATGCTCCTTCTGAGGGTTCGTTACATAAACTATTCCAACATGTTTAAGAAAGGGAATGAATTGATGTGTTTTTTTATATAAATAGACCCAGAATGTTCAAATGTGGAGTGCCCTTGGGAGTTGTATACTCATTATACAACTTTGAGATGCCAGGCTATTTATGATGGAAAATCCTGTTGTCCAACTAGATTTGATTGTCCTGATAAGCCCTTAACTAACAATAGCATTGAAGAAGGTCGAAGTCTCAATGTTGAAGAAGAAGAAGATTCCCGACCCAAATGTCAATACAAGGGAAGGGCGTATAACATCGGGGAAGAAGTTTTGGAAGCTTCTGACACTGGAAGTTGCAGAGCGGCTTGTCTCTGTTCCGAGGCAAATGGGAAGGCCAAGATTAACTGTGCGATTATTGAGTGTCCAGAACAACTTGGAGGGATTCCACCAGAAAAGGAAAACTGTCTCCCATTGTACAAGCGAGCAAGTTGTTGTGCTTACGACTTCTTTTGTCCTAATGGTATAATGACTGGGGGCATTGATTAAATAAAGTTCTACCATTTAATTTCCCCTCATTTAGATACACTGAGGATAATAGAGGCAGGGGAGCAAGTGGCTACTTCCGAAAATGAATTCAAATGCAGTGTTGACGGAGAAAGTTTTTATGAAGGGCAGAGATTTTACCCCAAAAAAGCAAAGTGCTCAAAATGTATTTGTGAAAAGGGATTCAATGGTATATGCTTAAAGTTTAGAAAGAAAGATATGGGCTTAAAGTAAATTTTTCCATTCTTTCATCCAGGTACGCTGTCCAATCAATTTTGTGAAGATATTGATTGCGGAATTGAGATTTATTACTCTGACTATCTCGCTGGAGGATGTGCCCCAGTTTATTACCAATCCGCTGATGGCTCAACCAGCTGCTGCCCCTATTCTTGGGAATGTCCCCAACGCCGTGAGTTTATGTCAACTTCATTTGTTTCTCAAAGTTTACTGAAACAATTGGATAAATGTTTAAAAGATTCCACTAATCTTTACTCGATTTACAGAGGATGAGACAAGTGAAAGCAGCACTCCCACGACAAGTGAAGTTGGAGCCATTCCCGTAACAGGACCCCCATTAGTTGTCCCTACGCCATCCACAGTTGAGATATTCGTCCCTCAAAATGTTAGTAGTAGAGGGGAACATAAAATGGGCCTTTTCCTTTTAACCCAATCTGCTTGCGAGCTACCCAAAGAAATTGGTAATTGCAAGGGGCAGAGAGCACGCTATTTCTACAACAAAGAAACAAATACATGCGAGCAATTTAGTTATTCGGGATGTGGACAAAATGACAACAATTTTGTCTCAATTCGAGATTGTCAAAGACTTTGTATCCCTGTTTCTAATACCACAACGGCAGCCAGCGATTCGGATGACGAGGGTGGTCCTTTGGGTCGAAGTTGGAGTGCAAGCAGCCAACAACAACAAAACGAAAGAACAGGGCCACGAGCCATTTATGGTAATGATGGGAATTGAAAATGAGACTGTTTTTACTTTTACTCAGAGCTTGCAACAATTGGTTCAGCCAACTTGATAATTAGCCCAAACATTTATCTTCGTTAGTGTCAACTTTTCATGTTATCAATTTATAAATTTATTTCCTTTCTCTCTCTTTCTCACAACTTTATTTAACAGGGAAACTTTATTTCCAATTTGTAGCCACTGAAGTAGACCCTTGTGGGATGCCAAAAAAGACGGGGAATTGCAAAGGATATTTCCTCCGCTATTATTTCTCTCCTGAAGACAATTCCTGCCAATTGTTTGTTTATGGGGGCTGCAGAGGAAATCTAAACAATTTTCACACAAAAGAAAGCTGCGAGGCGACTTGCACTGCCTCTTTAAAAGTAAATGATCTTCGCACAAGTGTCGCACTTGGGGACTCATCCCGTGTTAAATTTGGAGAGGATTCAGTTTTTTCAGCCAAATCCGAGATGGGCATTGATGTTTGCAGTTTACCAAAAAGGATTGGAGCTTGCAAAGCATTCATCAAAAGGTATTACTATGATTCCATTGAAAAGAAGTGCGTGGAATTTGGCTGGGGAGGTTGTAATGGAAGATCCAATGCCAACGCAAACAGTTTCAAGACAATGGAAGACTGTGAAAGTAGATGTCCTGGGGACAGTGCCAATGCCAATAATCCAAGATCTCAAACAACACAAGTTCAGTCAAGTGAGGATAAAAATCTCGCCCAAACCCAAGGTAAAAGTTCAAAAAAGAAAGTCCAACACAATATTGGATTACACGAATTACTCACAATTGAATTGAAGAATTTTTTGCTTGCATTGTGCTAATACTTTTTCAACTATTTCTATACAGATATCAAGGGTGATAAGGTATCCTCTTGGCGTTCATCCTACTATTTGGAGAAATGTCGTCTCCCGTTGAAAGCTGGTTCTTGTCAAGCCTCCCTCCCATCTTACTATTATGATGTGGAAACTGAAACCTGTGCATCTTTCTGGTATTCTGGCTGTTTTGGAAATGCCAATAGATTTTCTACTTTGGCTGAATGTGAAGCTGAATGCAAGAAGGTTGTTTCCACTGCAAGCACTCAAGATGAAGGGATTGGGGGGCGAATGTCAGTGAGTGGTCTTCCGTGGAGACAGAATAAAATTGTGGCCAGTGGTGATGGGGATACAGCATTCAGCACAATGGCTGAAGGGGAACCAACAATAGGCTCGAGGTCCAGAGGGGTCGGGGGGTCGTCTATTGTTAAACCAGTTCCAACACCCGAAGAGATCAATGGTACATACCAAATAGCATATTTCTTAAAAAATAATGTTATTAATTGCTTTCTTCCTCTATGCAGCGATTTGTCAGCTCCCTCCAACTTTAGGCCCATGCAGAGCCCACATCCTTCGATTTTATTGGGATCCATCAATACAACAATGCCTGCCCTTCATATACTCAGGCTGCAGGGGAAATCGAAACAATTTTGTGAGTGAAACGGATTGTTTGGTTGCTTGTGAGAAACAGCCCACAATCGAAGAATTAACATCCAATGGCCTCCTCTCCTGTACATTTGGAAACGAGACTCTGCCAGTAGGAGCCACGGTAAAGAAATACAAACAACAAAGCAAAAGATGTAATTCTGAGGATTCCGAACAACCATGCGGAGTCCCAATTTGTCAATGTATTACCCCACCTTCCGTCACCTGCTTCCAAACTTCTTGCCCTACAACGACAATGGCGACGACGACAACAGAAAAAGTTTGTGGGACCCCCAGTTGCGGGGCTAATTGCAAAGAAGCCATTGGATTAGATGGCTGTCCAACTTGTGACTGTGATGATACTCAGGCTCAGGTGCAAATTGAGGAGATATTTATCAAAGAGTGAAAGCTTACAAAACTTTGCTTTCTCTTTTCTTACATTCCCCCAAAATGTTGTATAATAGTCGTAGACGACGATACTTTTAACTAAAAGATTGTAATTTGCATTTTTTGCTCACGAATAAAGTTTTTACATAAAGTTAAAAATTAGAATTGCAAATTGTCACTAATGAATTAGTTTGTGCCAAATCCGGTCACAATATCATTATCGCCTCTGGTTTCGGTAGTTTTGGGAAATGAATGGCTAGTTATCAAAGTTGGATAAAGAGTGAAGACAAACAAGAGAGATTAATATTGATATGGGTAAAGAAGTAACTTGTAGGAAGAGTAATTACTGGGAAAGAAAATTACTAAACTAAGTGGTTAACCATGAGTAAAAACTTGAGTTGAACATCATTATCCGTATATAATGCTCATTGCATTGTCTCACAGAGTCACTTACACTCAAAAAAGTTGTAGAGTCTTACAGGATAATTAAGAAACTTCCAAGCTTGCTTTCTCCAATGCTCTTGGCACTTCAAAAAGATTCGTAAAACAAACTTAGTTGGATAATTAGGTTTCAATCTGTTTATCTTCTTCCCTTTGGAAAACAATGAATAGCTACTAACAATCCCATTCTTCTTCATCCTTATCACCTTTCCCCTCACATACATCCATTTGTCTTGGGAAATTATGTATTTACATACTCAGCTTTTAAAATATTTATATAGAATTCAGAGAATGATGATATTGGAATATGATGACGCTTGTACTTCAAGATACATAGATAAGAGTTCAAGGAAAAAAGATGATTTTAATTATCCTGGTTCAAAGGAGATGATATTTTCCCTGATATTTTATGTGAGATGCTTTGAGGACAGGGTTGAGATGAAAATGCTGAAATGCATATAAGTTGTAAGTGGTGGTGAAAGGAGAAGAGTGAAAGACTCAAATTAAAAGCTCAAAGCCTCTTTTCCTCCCGTCGCTCTATTACACTGCCTCGTTTTATCATAATCATCAACATCACATACATATTGCACAAAACAACTCTGTCGTGTTATTACAAGAGAATAAGGGCAAATGAAAGTTTTTTTTTGCCTTTTCACCAAATCTCTTGATGCTTATCCTTGTCAAATTCATATTATGATAATAATATGAAAGCCAAGAGAAAAAGGCTACATCCGGAACTTTATTTACACTTTCACTTTGTTTTTTATATTTCCATTTCAGATTGTTGATGATTTTTTTTGTATTTTAAATGGTTGGATGGTGCATAAACTAAAATGCAATACACTGAAAATGGTACATAAACAAGTTAGTGTCACCTACAAACGCTTTCAGTTGAACTGCCAATTTTATTCACCTGAATGAATCTCATCCATGTAAGATAAACAAGTAGTACATAATCAGAAAATTGTATATCAAACATGTTTACTTTCTTTGTGTTACGTGACAATAAAACACTCAACCCAGATATTTGGTGAAACTCTTGGAATATCCACACTTGCTCTTTTCCATGTTTTTCATGTGAATGATCATTTTGAAAATACAGTATAAGGTACAAGTTCTTAGCCGCAAAGCATTTTGTGTATTACAAAATGTGCCATTGGTAAAAAAATCTCCGATGCATATACCTACACGCGTATTATTGGAACCTTTGAACTTGAGTTGACAAAAGGAACGAACAAAGAAGTTGCAAATTGCTTCTGCGGTTTTATTCCCAAGAAATATTCCAATATTCCCATCTCAACTTGTGATCTTTGAACTATGCATATAAACAGAGTACAATGCCAGGTGGCTGATTTTTGTTTGTACTATTTGAATAGACCAGATATTTGTTCTTGTTCTTGCATTGTACTTGTCCTGTAGGCGTATTTTTTATTCTTGGAATTCTTTACAAAACCAAATTCCAAATTTTCATTGTTCACAGAAAAAAAGTTATTAACAGGCAGTTATTGAATTTTACTTGCTGATTTTTCTTTTAGAAAATAGCTTAAGATGAGATTTAAAAGTTGTGTTTCTCTAAAATGAAGAGAAAAGTCAAAAAAGTCAAACTCAAGGAAATCTATAGGGAATGAAATTGATTGTTTTCTTCCAATTTTATTTTCCCTGTGACATGCAACTCCTTTGGGTTTTCATGTTTCACGTGGACGACGTTTGTATTTGTCTCAAACGCCGAATTAAAACGAATATTTTGACATGACACAGTTTTTCCAGCAATATCCTTGATAGTCAATATTGAGTCAACTAAAAACTTTCTCGGAAAAATAAATTAATGTGTCAAAGAAATGCATTGGTTGAACATAAATCAAAAGGATGTCAAAAATATATGTGTATGTTGCTACTTTTCATCTTTCTTGTATGTCAAAAGCACTTTTCTTTAATATTGATGTTTATTGTAATTTCA
This sequence comes from Proisotoma minuta, assembly GCA_034698145.1. Lineage (NCBI taxonomy): Eukaryota > Metazoa > Arthropoda > Collembola > Entomobryomorpha > Isotomidae > Proisotoma > Proisotoma minuta. The sequence goes on from JAQIXN010001334.1 coordinate 18,233, forward strand.
GCGCTAACAAATCACAGCAAAGCAAAGAATATTTTAATATTAATTTACAGAAAACAACTTGTTGAATTATTTGAGCATAGGGAAAAAAAATAATGCTTCTGTATATAAAATTTTGATTTTTATACATCTAGTTTTTTAATTAAATAATTTATTAGAGGAAAATCAAATAGGAAGTCATTTGCTAATTAAATGTTCATAAAGTTGAGGGACAGTTTATTGCAGAGACCACACGCAAGCAAGGATGTAATCTTTTTAAAAACGAGCTGATACTAATCTCAAACACCTACGCTACACACCCTCAAAGTTCATCCTACAAAAGTTGGGATTTTGCCTCAAGCATAAACATGGATATAATTTGTTTGGTAAACCAACACAAGCTATCATAAAACAAATTTAAGCTGCTTCTACAAACGACAGATGGAAAATGCTGACATGTTATTTTGTGGCATTTTTTGGGGCCATAAGAATATGATGACCTTCTATAGTTATAAAGAGAAGGTGTGAAGAATTTGGCCAAAAATGGAAATGCTTAAAATTCAAAGTCGCCAAAAGCTAAACTGCAATGAGAATTCAAAGTTGAAATCATATTATTTACAAAATATGAGCGATTTAATTAAACTTTTATTAAGCTTATTAAATCCAATGCAATGCAAATATTTTGTAGCAGACTGTATTCGGCTTTTGGCAATGTAAAATTTATAGCCGAGAGCGTAGCTTAATACTAAAATAAATTGAAGACTTTTGAATGTTTTGTAATGTGATGCGTAAATGGCTGTGCTTATAAAATTTATTAGCGATACAAAATCTGGAATAGCCTTCAGTTGTTCTTATTAAAGCAGAAAACAAGACGATCAAACATTCATGATCTTTATTCCAGAGTAAAACTTTTCCCATTACATAACATGGGCGAATGAATTAATACTGGGAAACTAAACAAAGTGTAACATTCTGAATTCCTCGAGATGGAAATTTACATTGACATTGCTTTCTCTTCAGCATTGTTGGGATGTTTTAGAGAGAGAAACTTGACAAATATTTGCATATTGCATTGTGAATACAAAGTTCATAATCTAAATGGAATGACGGCAGCAAACGTTTCAAATGTTGTCGTTTGCAGGATTTTATTTACCTAAAAAGCAAGCGCGTTGAGCATAGATCTCATAGACACTAGTGTCTACGCTAGACTGTAGACATTTTTCTAGTCTACGTGTCTATAGTCTATGTCTACGCTAGACATAGACACTTGCTTTAGACTATAGACACAAATTTTGGCGTAGACACAATGAGACTGTAGACTATAGACACTAAATTTGGCGTAGACACAATGAGACTGTAGACTATAGA